>CATIWM010716045.1:0-18984 GCA_949671775.1 Mallotus repandus
GCTACTATAACCTATTGAGGTGTCGAGCAAATGGAAATGCTACTATAACATACTGAAGTGTCAAGTAAGTGCTACTATAACCTATTAAGGTGTTAAGTAGATAGAAATGCTACTATAACCTACTGAGGTGTCAAGCAAGTGCTACTATAACCTATTGAGGTGTCACGCAGATGGAAATACTACTATAACCTACTGAGGTGTCAAATAAGTGCTACTATAACCTATTGAGGTGTTAAGCAAATGAAAATGCTACTATAACCTACTGGGGTGTCAAGCAAGTGCTACTATAACCTATTGAGGTATTAAGTAGATGAAAATGCTACTATAACCTACTGAGGTGTTAAACAAGTGCTACTATAACCTATTGAGCTGTCAAGTAGATGGAAATGCTACTATAACCTATTGAGGTGTCAAGCAAGTGCTACAATAACCTATTGAGGTGTCAATCAAGTGCTACTATAACCTATTGAGGTGTTAAGTAGATGGAAGTGCTACTAAGCAGGTAGAAAATGCTACTAAGCAAATAAAAATACTATCAAGCAGTGAAAGATGCTACTAAGCAGGTGAAAATGCTTCTAAGCATATAAAAATACAATGATGATGCCATCAATTGTAATGTCTCGGATGTGATTCCGGTGATGTGATAATGCGACAATCATGAATGTGACATGCTTGTGTTATGTTTGCCCTATTTTTATAAATGATGATATGACTTTCTGAGACAGTGATGTCAAATGTAGTGCCTTGTGTCATGTAGTGCTCGTGTTCGTACATTTTGTATGTGTGTTTTTTTTGTGTTTATTTTTTTTACTAGAATGCATGTTTGGGATGCAGGCGATAATAAAATTTACGGCTTGCACAAGAATGTAATTTTGGGATTCACATAAGGATGATAATGATTCACGCAACATACAATGTAAAATGATGCAATTTGAGATGCACGCAAAGATGCATTTCTTTATATAGGGTGATTTAAGTAAGTGAGACAAGCAAGTGATAGTTGTATGCAATCAAGCACATGATACGCAATCATATGTATACAAAATGCAATAACTACCCCTTTGGTCGTTGTACTTAACATTTGCTGGCAATGTTAAGGGTACTTAACATTCTCTTGTAACGTTAAGGGATAATGCAACTAAAACCTCTTTAGGCGTCAGGCAAATAACACCATTATAACCTCTTTAGGTGTCAGGCGAACAAATAACACCACTTTTGGCTTTGTAGCAGATGCTCTTGGATCTTAATGAATTCTTATTGAATGGTTGCATCTTGGAGTTCTTCCTTTATTTTAATGTCCTTGTATGTGCTTTCTCGATCTTTATTAGTGATAATGACTTTGGATTTGTATTGGCTGGTTACAGCTCGAAGTCTTTCTCTTATTTTGATCTTCTTGTGGATGCTTTTTTATCTTCGATCGATAATGATGATTGTTTGGATTTTTATTGGCTAGTTACAGCTTGAAGTCCTGAGACGATACATATGAACATATGAGCATGAGTTCATTATTACTTTGTTTGAAAATAATTTTTTTATTCTTAAATTTATTCATTGAATTAGTCATGGTTAATTGAGTGCTACTATTCTTGAATTCTTGCAATTGATCCATTGATGAAGAGTGTTGTATGTTTTAGAGCATTTGAGCTATCTTAACTATGATAACCTTGAGTTAATGCTTATCTCAGCAATTCAAAAATATGATCCACAACTCGTAGTCAAGATTGTTTATGTTACCAAGTGGAAAGCAAGCTTCCCAAGTGAATTTCTGAAGAATGTAGCGAGATGAAACTTATAAAGAATGTAGATGAATAGAATAAATTTTGATTATCAAGAGGCTTTTGAGCGGGAAAGTGATAACTGACCATACATTATTCATTCTCTCTTGCAGGGATCTCCTTTCTTTGGTACCCCCTGCCGTTCCCGCATTATTGAGCATGGATACCGCCGAAAGGTTGCACAAAGATTTATTATTATTATTATTATTTTTCTTTGCTTCTCCTGCATTTATTTTTATCTCTCTTCTTTTGTTTCTTTTTCTTTTTTTTTTATCTTTCTCTTAAGCATTCCACGCCTTCTGTCACTTAGCATGAATGCCATCAAGGTGTTCTTTAAATACTTATGCTTAATTTTGAGCATTGGAGTACGTGAGTATGGTCTTGAGATCACTAACATCTCCAAAAGTTTTCTTGATAACTGTAATTTATTTTTCTCATCGATGTCTTTTATAGGTTTTGTCTTGCTTGTTCTTCGTCCATCCAGGTGGTAGGCAAGCATTAGGTTGATTAAAGTTTAGAAAGTCCTGACTTAGAGTTGTTGATTGTGCTTAGGAAATCATGAAATGAGCATTAAAGAAAGATTATAATAATAGAAATTAGCTCACTCGATTTTGATATGTGCAATTCATGGCAAAGATGAAATATACAAGAAAAGAGCCATTATTATTTTTATTTTATTTTTAATGTATGAATGCTAATGTAGATGCATGTATTAGAGAAAGAAGGAAGAGGGCACTCCTTGGTCTAGAGGTGGTGATGATGGTGGCACTTGTCGGTTTATTGTGTTTGACATTTTTTGTTTGTCATTTTCGTTGACTTGTTGATATTATCGTTGCTGCGTATTGTATGCTTTAAAAATATAGCCCTTTGCTATATTCTTATGGTTGTAGCTCTTGCCATGTTGTGTAACTCTTGTTGTATCACTTTCTGAGCGGCTTTCACCTTTTTGTACTCGGATTTGCTTTAACTTGCACGATCACTTTAGCCTAGATAACAAAACAAAAGAATTGTAGTTAGTATTGGTTATATCTTTAGACAACGATTCTGAGCCAAGGAACATTCTGGCTTCCCTTTTGTTGCATTACTTATGTTGATTTGATGCTCTTTGCTTTTGCTTATTAGAGCAGTTGCTCTTTCCTTTTGGTAGTCTGATGGTCCATATTGGGAGGGCTTTATGCTCTTAGTCTTGTTTGACAGTCTTGCTGGGATATGACACATGCTGCGTTGTGTAGCTTTTACTATAGTGACTATAGCTCTTGCTGCAGCATATATTGCCCTTGTCATAATTATAGCTCTCGTTGTGGTGTCTATAGCCCTTGCTGTACTGACTGTGGTTCTTGCTATGATGACTGTAGCTCTTGTTGTAGTGTTTGTAGCTCTTATTATGACTGTAGCTCTTGTCGTGTCACGTGTAGCCCTCGTTGTGATAACCTTAGCTCTAGTTGTGATGACTGTAGTTATAGGTGCGACGACTATGGCTTCGACTGTGAGGGTTATAACTCTAGCTGTGACGACTATAGCTCTGACTGTGATGAGTGTAGCTCTGGGTGCGATGACTGTAACTTTAGCTATAATGATTGCGGCTCTATCTATGATAACTGTAACTCTGGTTATGATGACTATAGCTCTAGCTGTAATGACTGTGGCTCTAATTGTGATGAATGTAGCTTTGGCTGTGATGACTATAGCTCTAGTTGTGATGACTATAGCTCTAGTTGTAATGACTGTAGCTCTGGCTGTAATGACTATAGCTCTGGTTGTAAGGACTATGGCTTTAGCTGTGACGATTATAACTCTAGCTGTGATGACCATAGCTCTGGCTGCAATGACTGTAGCTCTAGCTGTGATAATTGCAGCTCTAGTTGTGATAATTGTATCTCTGGCTATGATGACTATAGCTTTAGCTGTGATGACTGTGGCTCTAGCTGTGATGACTGTGGCTTTGGCTGTGATAATTATAGCTCTGGCTATGATGACTATAACTCTGGTTGTGATGACTGTAGCTTTAGCTGTGATGACTGTGGCTCTGGCTGTGAGGAATGTAGCTTTGGCTGTGATAATTATAGCTCTAGCTATAATGACCGTAGCTCTGGTTGTGATAATTATAGCTCTAGCTATGATGACCGTAGCTCTGGCTGCGATGATTGTAACTATAGTTGTGATGGCTGTAGCTCTAGCTGTGATGATTGTAGCTCTAGCTATGATGACTATGGCTCTAGCTGTGATAACTGTAGCCTTGACTGTGATAACTGTAGCTCTGGATGTGATAATTGTAGCTCTAGTTGTGATGACGATAGCTCTAGCTATGATGACTGTAGCTCTGGCTGTGAGGACTGTAGCTCTGGCTGTGAGGACTGTAGCTCTAGCTGTGAGGACTATAGCTCTGGCTGTGAGGATTGTAGCTCTGGATGTGAGGACTGTAGCTTTGGCTGTGATGACTGTAGCTCTGGCTATGATGACTGTAGCTCTGGTTGTGATGACTATAGCTCTGGCTGTGATGACTGTAGCTCTTGTTGTAGTGTTTGTAGCTCTTGCTGTGGTGTCAGTCTACTTAAGCCTTTTGCTTGGACCTAAGGACGCTAGGCTTTTGGAGCTAGCATTTGTGTCTTATCAGGTGCAAATCTTGCCTTACTTGAGTCTGTTTGCTACCCATGTAGATTCTTGCCCTTTGAGAGTGCTTATATGGATTGATGGCAGCTTTTAGCGGTCCTCATCTTGATATGGATGCCTCAAGACCTTTGTTGGCATGCTTTTAACTTCCTTGAGCATTCCAATCTTCCTTATATGTTTGAGTTTTTGGCTTCTTGGTGTATCGCCTTTTCATTATGTTCTTGCTTATGATGCACGTTTCGCATGTTTGTGTATGTAATGATCATTTGTATGTAAATGTTTATGATGCATGTTATCCATGTTTGTGCACACAATGCTCATTTGTTGGTGACATGTACTTCTATGTTTATGCATGCTATGCCTATGATGGATGTTTCTGATGTTTGTGAATGCGATACTTGTGATGTGTGTTTGATGTAGTGGGAGACCATTTTAAGATTGCTTATCGATGGCAGAGGAAAGAGGTAGATCATCAAAGTGATGTTAGGAGAAAGCCTTTAGGCAAAACTGAAGTGTGACTTGGGTGTCAAGAATAACTAAAAGGACATTGGAGCTTTGGCTTTTGACCTTAGGGTTCCTTTCACTTTCTTTGTTTGATCCGAATTTCCTTTTCTCATCCGGGGCACTCAGTCAAGCTATTTATAAGATGAGGGCGTGAGAATGGTTTGATAGATGATCTATGTATAGGATGTGGTCCACAGATTATCCATGCACATGTTTAGGTGCAATAAGGTAATTTTTTATTGGTTTTTGTTTGTGTGGCTTTGGAGAGTTTAGCAGGTTCTGAGGTGTTTCTATGGTATTTGAGTTAATCTTGTGGTGGCTTTTGGGTAAGGTATGGAGGTTTTGAATTTTTAGGTTTCAAGCTTGCTGGTCTTGTTATTTGTTTCGGGATTGCGCCAGAACCATGACTAAAGCTAGCCTTTGGAAACTGAAGGAGTTTTTTGAGGGGCAGTTGAAGAAGCCTGGAGCCCTTTATAATGTCATGCTCTAAAATTTGACTGTAGCTTTCTGTTAAGCTATATCTTTTTTTACAGGACTTTCATGAGCATCCATGGTCACTTGTTGATTCCACCGAGGGATGGTATATGCAAATGCACTTATGTATGCATTTTGATGATGCTGACAGTTGTACTTTATCATGTATGATATATGCATGTATGCTAATGCTAATGAGATGTTGGTAATGGACAAAGGGTAACTATTTGACTTTTTCTATGGTATGTGCGTGGATGTGTGTATGCATATGATGTAGATGGCCATGCTATATACTAAGATTCACATGCGAGTGTGTGTATGAAGGGAATAGTGACAATCATGTTGTTCGATGAAGAAGCTTGTTCATCTTTGCACGATGCATGAAATGTTAATGATTATATTGTATGATGGGGAAAGGTGGTTTTATTTATTGAGAAGGAATGATCAATATGCACGATGCATGAAATGCCAATGATTATATGTCATGTTAAAAGAAGAGAATTGTCCCTTGATGTCATTTAAGAGAATGCATATGTGTGAGTGATTGTATAACAAGAAGAAAATGAGGTAATGCGAGTGTTTATGCATGCGTGTAGGACATGCTAATGATTCTTACCATTTATTGAGATGAAAGTCTTATAAAATGTCTGCATGCATAGAATATGAATGATCAAATTGCATGCATGACAAAAGGATATGTTACTTATATGTGCAGATACAGAGTACTGAATATATATATTTTTTTCAATGTGAGGGGGGATTATGCTATTCTTTAGAGTACGTGAGTGAATGCATGTATGAATGAAAGATTATGCTATGCGAATGCATGTATGCACGATGAATGAAGAGTAACTTATTTCCCTGAGACATGTGTGCATATGCATAGGGTGTAAATGGTTATAACATGTATAAAGTGCTAGTGATTATTCTTCGAGGTGAAGGATAAAATGGCATGTCTTGCAATGCAGAAGAATGTAATGCATGATTATATTTTATGGGAATATGATGCATGTTGGATTCCTTAAGCATATATACAGTGTATGAGTGTGTATGATGAGGGTGGTCATGCTGTTGCATAAAAGATTAGTGATGATTTTTTTTTTAAATACCAATGCAAGTGCACATGCACATGGAGCTTTGGTCATGATGGTTGTGTGGAGTATGTAAATGTATATGCTTGTGGAATGCTAATTATTATGCTTTGTGATAAGGAAGTTTTCATCATGTGTGCAGGTGTGCATGCACATGTGATGTTAATAAAAATGGAGTATTGATAGTGATGCTACATCTCAATGGGGACAATTATTTATTTTTCTATGCATATGTACAGATGCATACATGCACATGGCATCAATGATTATAATATAATGATAAAATCATATACTTGTAGAAGCATGTATGTGAGGGATGCTAGTGATTATGCTATATGATGAAATATGAGATTAATTGTTATTCTAAGACACATGTATGTATGCAAGTGAATGATTAGCTTTATGAAGATAAAATAATTGCTCATTTTCTTGAGCCTATATATGGATGCACTCAATGATATTAATGCAAGATGGCACTAGTACCTCATATTTATTGGAGGCATATGTACAATATATGTATGCATGGAATGATGATGGTATTGCGATGCAGAGAAGAGTAACATCAACTTGCACTCTCAGGGTATGCGTTGTGATATGCATGTAATGTAGATAAGTATGCTATATGATGGAGGTGAGTGTTGGGCTCTAAATTTTTTTTTTTTGGATTTTTAGTGCTAAGGTAAGAGGAGTTTATTTGAAAGATTAGGTCAAGGTCCTTTGAGGAGAGTCAGAAGATTAGTGATTCTTGATCGGAGATACTGGGAATAATGTTGATAGCAAGATGACCAACTCATCTAGGGACAAAATTAGTGATCTCAATGATAGCATACTGAGCTAATGGCCATTTTAGAGTTTTTGGGATAAGAGTGTGGTAGTTTATTTATCATATGGGTGGTTCTTTGGAACTGTAAAGGTAAGAGTAGCAAAAGGGAGCCCAGTGCAAATCTTTGTTTGAGAAAGGTTGATCACGTTGGATGGGAATGGGTTGGCAATTGGCTTAGGCTTTATTTGAAGAAGGAAGACTTGTATTAAAAATAAGCTTTAGGTAGGCATGTGTCATACTGGGAAAATGGGTCTTTTGGGATTTTTAAATGACCATTAGCAATGGTTGGTAGATCCTTGGTTTGCACCTGTGAGTTTCAATGTGCCTCAAAGAGCATTGAGATTCAATGAGGCTAATGTACATCTGACACTTTGAGCTGCCGAGCATTTTAAACTCATGTGTAAGACTTTGAGTCTTTTAAGTATGAACTAGCATGTGGTTGACATCCTTATTGCCTTTTCATGGGAATCAACTTAAAAGTGTGTGCTAGGCAGAATGCAAATTTTGCTGCTCGCTTATTTTTAATCCTTATAATCAAATGATGAATCGAAGAGTGGCTTATAACAATTATTCATTCAATAACATGCCTCATATTATTATCATTTTTTTCTTTTTCTTTTTTTTTTGTCTAGGCGATTTTACTCACCTAGCTAGACTTTTTATCTTTTATGTTTTTTTTTGTTCTTTTTTTTAATGAGGCTATGGCTAGAATTGAACGCTTGCAGCTTTAATGAGGTATGAAGTAAGTAAAGATTATCCCTAGATTATAGGATAATGACAAACAAAAGATTTATCATTCCATCAAGATGTTTGATAAACCACATAAACATTCAGCGCTAGCAAAATAACAAAAGCAAGAGGTCACTGTTCTAATATGGCTATTATATCCAAATGGAGTTTATTGATCTCCTTCATTCTAATTGCTTCGGTACTACTTATTCATGACTTTCAGTGAGGATAATTTTCCATGGTTCTCTTTCGCTTTTCCTTCTCATGATGATCAGATATAGGTTTGCAGAGGATCGATGGGATTTGTGAAGCAAGTGCCCCATTACTTCCATGAGATTCATGTGTCCTAGAGAAGGTGAGGTCTATCTTTGAGGGTGGTTGTAGTGAGACTGGATAGTTGGGGAGTGATTTATTTTCGGTGTGGGGTAGATCTCTATATTTTGGCAAAAGGGTTGTTTTGACGTTAGGACTCTCTTCCAGGTCCTTAACTTTCCCAGATTCAATTAGATATTGAACTATGTGTTTAATGGTACAATATTGATCAGTGGTGTGTCCTGGCATTTAGTGATAGTGGCAGTATAGGTTAAGGTCTATATGGGGTGGTATTGGATTTAGTAATGTTTTTGGTTTATGGGGTTTCACAAGGTTTCTTTGTTGAAGCATTTTGAAGATCTTGGAGAGTGGTTGGTTGAACTTTGAATATTTTCCATAGGTCAGAGGAAGATCAACTACAGGCAATTCTTGAAACTCTGGATGTAATGGATCATAACCCACCATATCCTGGTTAATCCCTTTTGGTCCTTTAGCTTCATCAAGCTCAGAATAGTAAGGCTGCCTAGAATGACCTCGTAAGAACTTGTTTATGAGTGTAAAAAGCTGATTAAAGCCTTCGATCAGAGTGTTGGTTTTTTTTTTTCATCAAAACCTCAAGTTGAGCGGTCTTACAGGATAGTTCTCAGATTTTCATTACTAATTTAAATTCTATTGCACTTGCTATCTTGGAAGAGGATTGTAGACAACCTTCTTGGTAAAATTTATAGTTATCTTCAATATCTCTAAGCATACTCATGACTTTTTCCCCTTATTTGACTTAGAATTAGGAGTGTCAGTCTTGCCACTTAAGAGAATTGTCTCATCTTTGAGGTCTTAGGTTTGGTTAAGGATATTATTGATTTTAGTCTGAACAATGGTTTTGATTTCAGCTCTAAGGATGTTGATTAAGCCACCATCAGCTATGAATTTCTTCATGTGCTCTTTGAGTAGGTCATCTAGACTTTGAATCCCAGATTGCTTGGCCATTTTTAATTGTTCTTGACTCTCCCTTTAGGGTTGCTTTTGGGGTTTGTGGCTGCAGAAATGATGGGGTTAGTGCAAATGTCATGAAATGTATGTATGAGTACAATTATTATAAGATGTATGCATGGATGCATGATGTTATTCAAAAGGATGAGATTAGGATGAGGAATAAGGACAACATGAATGCATGTTTTGTCATGTGCTACGAGATATTTATTGGTGTATAAAGCCTTATTAGGAATGCATATGATGCTCTTTGAAAAGAAAACACATCAAAATAGAAAGGGTTAGTAATCAATAAAATAAGCTAAAAGAAAGAATTATGGATGCTTGTCATGCCATAAGGGATAGAAAAGTTATCACGTGTGCATGATGTGCCCGTGCAAAGGAATGGGGTAAGATTGTATGCAAAAGTGTAGGATGGCTGCAAAAAGAATATGAGTTAGTGTATACTATTTACATGCATATTATATCTGTATGAATAAAAAAGGAATAAAATTTGTTAGTGTTTCCTACACAAGGAACAAACCAATCACAAGCAAGCTCTTGCTTCCAACCTTATTACTCCACATGGTTATTCATTCCCTTTCCTAGGTGGGTTTTGACCCAATAGTCAACATGGGACTATGGTTCCGCTCTCAGACTAGGATGTTTCAATTTATATTGATTAGAACCAAAAGGTAAACTAAGGAACAATGCTTAAATGCACTCGAGGTAATTACATAATTACAATGCACGGACCAATCGTTGGGTCACAAATGGTGTCTATAGTCCATACGCGCTTGCATACGCAGGGGCTATAGCTAACAAAAGGGGTCCAATTTCATGCCCTCACATCGATATTCGATACATTTACCAAGAGACATTAAAGTATCGTTTAATAGTTTACAATTTGATTCTTTCAACACAAATGTCTACAATCTAGTTGTATTCCTGACCCATCTATTTGATCTGATAAGGACAAATGTACGGCGCTCGTAGGTTCCATCATCAAAAGATGTCACCATTCGCCAATTCTCACAGGCAATTCATACTGAGGTTGGATAATTCTTATCATTTCTTGCACATTAGGCTTATGCAAGGTAAATAAGGATCGCACAATCTAAGTGTGAGTAGTCTGTAAGAATAGACATAATGACGTCAATTGGTGATAAAAACTAAAAGCATCATAGCACTTACGAATGTCAAGTCAAACGGACAATATCAGGGCTAGCATCCAAAGCTTAGTGGGATCCTAGTGGATATTTTTACTGGTTTATTTACATGAGCTGAGTTTAGGGTACAAAGACTAAGGGCTCCTTCAACGAGAATGCCCCCCATGACTAGGGTTACGGACTCCAGTCAGTGAGTTGAGCATTCTTTTAATAACTCGGGTCACCCCCCTTAAGGTCTTGGGTCATAGAATCTGGTAAGATGAGTCCGGCGAAACCAATAGTAAAGGCTAAAGGTGACAAATCCAAATCGGTCACCCTGTGACTCGTGTGGCATCATAGTGGATCACTTTTCATCATTATTGGCTGATTGGGACCAGTGGTGCACGTGTGATGTGTAGTGCAAATGCAATGGTGAAGGGCTCCATATGATTGAGTATTATGTAATGAGAAATAGTTATTTTTGAATTAATCTCTCTAATTAGCATCCCAAGTTGAGTCACCACTGTGAGCGACCTAATTTGATTTTTTTGACAGTAACTTTACCGAATGAGACATCCGTTCCGTTTATGGGACATAGACAATGGTTGGTCTCAGGGGGATGCGAGACGTTTTGTGTTTGTGGAGTCGCCACCTGATTTTTAGAAAATTAGAAAAAGATGAAAGGGACGGTATAGGGTCACTCATCAAGTATCGTCCTCAGCAGAGATTCTAGGTTCAGGAGATCGCATTTACTTTTTGACTATTTCTCATTATAACACTCAATACATGGCTACTGTAGCACCCTAGTTTCGGTAATGACTGTTGATATGTACCCATTCACACAAGCACATTTGATAATTACAGAAAATAAATGAGAGTAAGCATGGTTATTTACAAGGCGTTCTTAGTAAATACATTTGAAAAGGGAAAAAGGAGTGCGAAAATGTAAATTTTAATCCTAATCTAAAAACATGCCTGCAAAACAGAGGTTAACACAACTATGTGTGATTCTATCCATTCATCCACTTGGATAACAAATAAGCAAGGAATACTCACTTAATCAAAAGAGCAAATAGAGGCATAATCATGTGCATTTGCAGGAATTATTATGAAGTATTTCTAAATAATAGAGAAATAACAAAAGATGCATGATTGCATCATTGGACCATGAAATGGAGGCTCTAGCTCGGAAATATGAACTTTCACATTATTGAATGCGTTTTTGATGCAAAAATGACAATTTATTATAAGAAAAAAAAACAGAGATTATTCAATCAGCATGCAAATTGCCAGTCTCACCACACAGGTCACAACAATTTCTCAACTATTGGCAGTAATAAAAGTAAAATGCAAAACAATGAAATAAAAGTACAGAAATGATTATTTGGTCCTCAGATTTGACAGAGCTTTTTTTTGGGTTTTTTGAAGCTTTAGCTTTGTAGGATTTTCAAGTTGTCCTGGTCGAGAGGTTGAAAATGATGTGTAGAATGTAAATTAGTACACCTTTAAAGCATGCTTTAACAAAGATGTGGGTGGGTTTGGTTTAAATCGATCTAAAAAGATCCTACGAAAGACGTAGAAGGTGAGCCGAAAGTGTGTAAATTAAGACTCTTGAGTCTTCAATTTGATAGCTTTTCCGTGTGTATGTCAGCCCCCCTGAAATGGGAGATAGAGACCCTTATTTATAGGGAAAAATAGTGAAAATATGTGTGATCACGCATCCCGAGGTGCATGTGTGTGCGATTTTACGAGTTTGCATGTGTATCGGGGCACGTGACAACTTTTCCTATGATAAAATTCTTCTTTCGTATACAATAAACATCTTTTTTTTATATCTTCTCTATACGTATCTGCATGCTTATTTGCTAAAGATAAAATTTTTTCTTTAGTATACAATCTTTTTACTAAATTATCCAAATTTTTTGTTAATCTTTCCATTATTTTCTTATTCTAGCCAATTTTTGAGTCTAATGCACATTTGTATATTTTTCTAATGCTTCTTTCTAACACTTTCATAACTAGGATGTGTACTATCATGTTTAATAAGCCAAAATTTACTTTCTTTACTTATTTCATTATATATTTTTGCTAATTTTTTACATTCTTTTGAATTAAATGAATATTCTTCTATATTTTGATTATTCATTTTATGGGTCTAAATTTTCCTGATTAATAATAGTTTTTACAATATTTTTTAACATTGTTAATACTCTCATGTTATTATTATATTCTACCATATTTAAGATTTCTAGCATTTCTTGACTTTCTAAAAATTCTTGGGTTTCTTTTTCTGCTTCTATGGTCTTTTCTATTTCAATTTTTAATGATGTTATTATTGAAAGTCTATTCCAGTCTAATATACATATATTATCTAAAATTGTAGTACTCATGATAAGCTAATCGTTAAAATTTCTTTTATTAAAAGTTCTATTCTATGTTGTTTATCTACTATTCTTTCAAGAATTGAAATGATGTTTTCTAAATATTTTTTATTTTCTGGCAGTCATAATAATTTATTATATAAACAATTTCCTAAATTAGTTATCATATCTATTATTAAATTTTCAACAGGATTACCTTCTATACTATAACTATTATATGACTCTTTATAATTATAAAATATTGTATTATTATCAAAATCTTGACCTATTTGTTCATTATTACTACCAATTCCTATCAATAAATGTTCAAATTTTCTTTTCATGATTTATAAGTTCTCTGCAAATTCTCTACACAATTTATTGGCTATGATACCATAATAAAGGTGCATGTATGAAAGACAGACAAACTGCCAAATGATAGACAAACTATCAAAATTTATAGCATAAATTAAAATTTCACAAAGCATAATTAATATAACTATGAATAATTAATTCATACAAGCATTCAAACCATGGATCAAAATATAGAAAGAGTAAGAGAACTTACAGAGAGATAGTTTTCTACTCACACATATATTTAGAACTCATAAAAATTTTTATTCATATGTTTCTTCGTTGTTTACATTATAAACTTATATAGGTATATATAAGAGAGTAATCCTAAAATATCTAAGTTGCTACATATTTCTTTCTTAACTTTTTTCTACTAACTCATTTAATTTACATAAACTTTTTACTGACACTATTTAGAATTTCCTACACCTTACTTTAGACTTTTTGACCTTACTACACCTTAATACTACTACAAATTTCTATCTTTAATTTTTCGTACAACACTTGTCACCCTATTTCTACATACCACTACTAACTTTACAATTTTCTTTATTGTTACTATACTTGGCACTATTTTTAGATGGACTAGTTTCTTGATAAACATCTAGCACTAGAACAAAAGCTGAACCACTTCTTACCCACCATTTTCATAATCAAATTAACACACCTCCATTGATTTTCCCCCTTTCTTCCTCCTGTTTTTTGTTAACCCATCTCCATAAAACTTCAAAAAAAAATTCTATAATCTTAAAGAACCTTCTATTCCCTTCGTATCTGCAGCCATTCTTTTAGCCAGTACTGCCTTAGCCTTAAGTGGTGGAGGTGGTGGTGGTGCTGTTGCATTATTTTGTTCCCTGGAATTGGAGGCGGAGGCGGAGGTGGAGGTGGTGTTGAGTTACTTTTCTTTATAAGGGCTGGAGTTGGTGGTGGTGGTGATGTTGAATTAGTTTTCTTTTCTGGGATTAGAGGAGGTGGCGGTGGAGCAGGGCCTTGATTGGTTGGAATTGCCATTAATGGTGGCCACAATAGAGATGGAGGAGGATAAGCATTTGATGTTTGACTTACTAAATTTGGATTTTTTATCACCACATTCACAAGTTTGCTAGGACTACCAATTTTAGGCACAACTTTGTTCTGAGAAGCTGAAGATTTTCCCAGAAGCAAAGGAATTTCTTGTATAGGATCAGACTTTCTCTGACCATGTCTTGGTTGAACGGTCTCATCGAAATCATAAGAAACTTTATCTTCTTCATCTGAACTATGAATTATAATTTTTCACAGTGTCTCACTGCAAAAGCTTCTAACCTTTGCATGATGCTGAGCAAGAGAGGAATCTTCCAAGCAGTTAGACTCTAAACTTTCACTGAGTTCTTTCTTCCCATTTTTGACACTAACATTCATTAACTGGCATGGTCATTAATTTAGTTAGAGAACATTATCTGAGACCTAGGATCTAACAAGTGTTATGATGGAGCTAAGGCACTTCATATAAATGTAAAACTATTAATATAAACCATGGAAGTCTTCAAAGAACCTTTTGTTAGAGAATGATCATTCCCCCCACCACTGTTATATTTTGTAGAAAGCACTGTACATTTATGGTGGGTTGGGGTTGTTTTAAACAAAAGGAAAAATGGTTCTGTTTCCTTTAAGTTCATTGGTTAAACAATATGAATTTTTGATCACTACTGTTATTTCTTAATGCATAAATTTACTCTGAAACAAAAATAAATAAGTTGAAGCATGACAGTAACAGAAAAATTTGGAGGATTAATAGTGACAACTGAAAGAGATTATTGAATTAAGACGAGCACAAATAAAAAATTACCTCATTTGAAAACTCTCATTTTCCTTAAAAGGAATTATTTGTTAGAACTTTCACTACAATTTTGTTTCCATTCTTCAACTTTCCATAGTATACAATTCCAAAACCTCCAGAACCTATTTTCTTCTCCAATTTTCTTGTAGCATCTTCAATTTCAGAGGATGAGAAGCAATATGCTCCTTCTGTAGGAGTATTGTTTTGTGAGTCAAATATGAGGATGAGTATGTGACGACAACGATGTTTACGAAGATTAAATTAAAGAGAAGTGCAACGGTATTGTATGAAAAAATGATGGAGAGATTCTTGTCCGAGTCACGAGCGAGTGATTTAAGTTGATGAATAGCAAAAAGGCATGAATGATTTGAATTAGAGAGGAAGTTGGCTTAGTGAGACAACAGTCTTAGATTAAATTGCGAAGAGTGTGATTAAGGATGAGAGTACTATCAATGAGAGAAGGAATAATTACTGTTACTTCTGTCTTCTCATTCCATGTCAACATAATAACATCCAATGTGTACCACCAACTAACAACACTTTCATAATTTAAGAGATCTGTTAGATTTGTCCTCAATCTACACGAAAATAAAAGATTGAGGGCATTTTAAAACACAATAAATGTTAAGGGGCTCAATAAAATAAAGTGTCATAGTTCATGGGCTTAATAATGGGTTTTTCCTTCCCAATTCTCACTCTACAAAACCAAAAAAAAACCCTTAAATTTTTTAAAATAAAATTGAAGCAGCATGCTCAAAGCTAAGCAACCAACAACAAAAACAAAATTAGCAATTGAAAATTAATGACAAAAAACTATCATGTAGATTGAATCAAAGCGGTCTAAGTCTCTGCGCTTTTGCTATTACTATGGCGTCCATCTCCTACTTTTCATACAATTCTGCCTCTCTTATATAGTTCCGGCTCTTGCGATTTCATCAATTTTTCAACTACATCTTAACGCCATTAATTCTATATGTAAATTGATTTTTTTTGAAATTGTAAGAAAACTATAATTTTCTTTTTGACTATCTAGCTAGTTTAGTTTCATTTAAATTAGATACATGAATTCCTTGAATTGAAAACCAAATTTTGGAAGATACTGGGACTTTAGCTAAGGTTTTGACATTAATAGCTTGTCATTGCTCTTCCAAATATATTGGTTTTTTTTTTTTGAAAATTTGGATAAAGGTATTTGTTGCTTATTTAGATTAGAGAATTTAAAAGACTTTAGTTTTGGCCTTGACGACTGGTTCAGAGGTCAAGCTGGATTTATAGTGCAGTGTCTGTCACTTTCACTACCTGGAAGCCTTGAGCTACATCAGATTTCCTCGCCATCAATGTCGACAATTGAGAGGGAAGTGAGTGTGGCTACTTGTAAGCGACAGTGGTGGTTGTTTCTTCATCTGGTTCCGATTCTTGGATGGTGGCAGTGAAAGAATAAGGGTCTACTAATGGGTTTATTGTAATTTTATTGTCACCCTTCCATCTTAGTGGGGTGTTTGGTTAGGGTGTTTGCTAGAAAATTTTGAAATACTTTTTTAATTGGGGTGTTTGGTTGCCCAAAAAATTTGGAAAAAATAATAATAAGAAAATAATTTCAATTTTTAAAATGAAAAAGAAAAATGAGTTGGTGATGTGGTTCTGATGTAGTACCATGTGTTTTGCTAGTGAAAATTTTTCTAAAAATATTGCCATGTATGATGCCACATAAAGTCCATGTCGTTATCATTAGCTGGAAAATAATTTTAGGTATTTTTATAAAATTAAAATTAAAGGTTAGAGAGTATTAAGTAATTAAATGAATGTTGGATATTATATTGGACGTTAGTAAAAAACTTGGATATCACTAGTGCAAATTACCGGAGAATCTAATAAGAACATAAAATGTAATTATTTTACAATACAAACATGTATATCTATACAAATACAATTAGAACCGTTAGATTATTACTAATTTAACTATAACCATTGATATATTTTGTAGGTATTAGTACACCAAAATAATTAATAGTTATAATCAAATAAAAATAAATTTAATAGCTCTAATTTTATTTACATATATACAAATATTTGCACTATAGCAAGAGCTCATAAAATGACCTTTTAATAAAATTATAATTATAGTTTAATTAGTTTAATTTAATTTTTATTATTGAATTACTAAATTATTGAATTATTATTTAATTATAAGTAAAAGTATTTTAGTGTATATATATATATATATATATATTAACTTTCACATGCATGCAATGTTACGAGTAGATAATCACACTTATACATAAAATTGCTATAGTAGTCTCCGATTTTTTTTTTTTTGAAAATATAGACTCTGACACTGAAATTAAATGATAAAAATTAATGGACAGATATATGGACGGTCGAAACGTGACAGCAATGTTATTCACATGGTTGCGTGACTTTATTTGAAGAAAAATTACTAAAATTGCGGCCGCCTTGTGATTCCTACATTCACATTTTCTAATTCATCGCTCCAGCTGTCCCCTTCCAATTTTTAGTTGCTCTATTTTACTAGCATTTCGAATGCAGCCGCATTTCATGGAAATGCCGCACACAGCACCCAACTATTCAACTTAATTCCACTATAAGGGAAAAAGTGCAAATACACCCTTAATATTTTATCTTAATTTTACATAAATTCTTTATATTTTTTACTTACAAATACATCTTTATTATTTTAAAAATAACATATTTAGCCCACTCTTATAAACGACATTAATTTTTACTGTTACCGGGTATAAGAAAATATTAGATAAAGATGTATTTTTGCCCCTAATATTTATACTAAGGAGCAAATTTACCTTTAAAGAAAATTTATATACATTTAAACACAATTTTAAAAAAAATATTTAAACTCATCATTTAATAAAAATATTAAAGTAGAATTTATTTTTCATACTCGTAGAATTTATGCTAATATGATATTAAAAAAATTTTACATATAATTTTTTATGCGAATTTATTTTTAACAATTGTATAGGTTGATATCCCATTTAAAAATATTTAAACAAAATATTTTTATATAAGATGAGATTATTTTTTAAAAAAGGTTTTAACTATAAAAAATAGAATTTACTGAATTTATATAAATTTTTAAAAATATTTGCATAACAAATTATAATTAATTTTTAAAAAATATCATATTAGCATTAGTATGAGTATCTAAAAGTAATTGTACTTTAACACTTTTATAAGATGAGAAGTTTAATTTTTTTTAAAAAATTTGTATTTAAATATTTATAAATTTTCTTTAAAGGCGAATTTGCTCCTCAATATAAATGTTAAGGGTTAAAATGCACCTTTATCTAATATTTCTTTTATATATAGTGGACCCTACTAAGACAAAAAAAATTAATATTATTTAATATGAGGGGCTTAAATATGTCATTTTTAAAACAATAAAAGTGTATTTGTACCTTGAAAAATATAAAGGGCTTATGTGAGATTAGGGTAAAATATTAAGGGTGTATTTGCACCTTCCCCTATTTAAGATTCATTTCATCCTTAAAACTCTTTTAACATTTTGATTAAATTGGGTTAATTGTAAAAGAAATTTGACTTTTAGCGTTTTTTAATTTAATCACATCTTTTAATTTTGATAAATTAAAACACCAATTTTTAAATTTTTGCAATTCAAATTACAGATGAGAAATATGGGGACATCATGCTTATGTGGTAGCTGGAGATTGTGTTACTTATCCACGTCAGCTGGCACTAAAATCCACCTCAAAATGCACAGTTTCTTCTTTATTTTCTCTCACTTTTTCATGAGCATATCTGATTTGCGCTGTGCAATATCAATCTATTGTTCCCTATTACTCATGTTAGATGAATAGCTTGGCGTGTATCAGTAATAAAGGAAAAAGCTGCCATGAATCATCAAAACTGATGTAGCAAGGGCACTTCAACATCAGCCATTCCAAGCAAAATGACAATGCAACATCACACAACCAAGATTTAGCAGAGACAACACACTGTTGCAAGCTTAAATTTTATTA
>CATIWM010716280.1:0-21116 GCA_949671775.1 Mallotus repandus
AGTTAACAAATAGCATTATATATAGATATATATATATATATATATATATATATATATATATATATTCAGATGTCCAATAACAACACGGAGTTAAGAAATATCATACCATCTGCTGATCTGAGACAAAGGTCCATCCTTCTCCACGACCAATTTTTAAATCCATTTGAATCCTTTCAATGAACCAAGTCCAGTTGTCTTTATTCTCCACATTCACCACTCCCCATGCCAAGGGGTACATCTGATTGTTGGCATCTTTTCCCACTGCAGCCAACACCTCTCCTTTAACTACAAACTTTATAAATGCCCCATCAAGACCAATCACTCTACGACACCCAGCTAGAAAGCCTTGTTTACATGCATTGAATGACAAGTATATCCTCTTAAAACTGTCATTTTCATTTGTTTCTAACAAAGTAATATTTTGAGGGCAGATTTTCTTATCTCCATGACATACCTCCATAGATTACCAAATTCTTTGAGTGCATTCCCTCTAAGTCTGTCAATGACAATAGACTTAGCTCTCCAGCATTGAGCCAAATTTACTTCCAACTTGAGATCATTTTTCACCATATCTTGTAACTCACACAACTTGATGGTTGGCACACCATAGAACTTTGAAATAATATAATTAGCAAGCTTCTTGTGGGTGAGCCTCCTTATCTTATTTGCTTTATTACAATTATGTTGATCTACATAGGCAATAATTTAAAATACATCAGATTTACGATCATTGGATGCTGAAATATACCAAGGGTAGGTTGCTTTCTTGCATTTTGCTCTAGCATTCATTTTGTTATTCTTTGTTAACTTCAAGTCATATCGCTGACTGATTGAATACTCACTTAATGCATTTTTAAACTGATCAAGCCCTTCAAATGTCATACCAACACAGAATCGTATTTGACTTGCACCAGGCTTATAAGTAGGCCATTTTGATTTTCTTCTTCCACCCATGACACCTGCCTCTTCATCTGTATCAACCCAACTGTAGGTGTCTGAATTGATGTAATCTGTCCCATGGCCTTTATCTGAACCAGTAGCTTGTTGGACATTATTTTTCCCCTACTCTTTTCCCCTTTTCTTGCATCATTCTCCACATATGTATTCAAATTCAGTTTCCCTTCTGCAAACCCTTTTAAGTTCTTTCTTACTTTTTGTAATTCGATGTCATCAACATCTGAACAATATTTTCATTAACCTCTACAACTTCTTCCTGCTGCTCCTCAAATTCTTCTTCCTCCAATACATTATTAATACCGAAACCAAAACCAATTTCCTTATCACCCAAATCAACCCCACCTTCCTCACCACACACATTAATATCTATCAGCCCTTCTTCCCACTCAATATTAACTCCCCCAAAAACCTTAAAAGACCCAACACCCTTTTTACTAAAAGTATAAGAAGACTGTTCCACATCACCATTATCTTTATCATCTTTAACAATGTACATATCAACTTTCTTTTTTTCATTTAAACAACTTAACAAAAGACAAGTATTGGCATCATCATGGACCACTTGTAAACCACCACTGAAATTACTATTAAAATATAAAGTAAAATTCCATTTTGCCCTAATTCACCTCTAGCATAGTCAAGCAAACACCAATAACCTAAACGATTTGTGTCCACCTTTTGGGTATACACATCCCCACCCACATACAGACCATTTTGTAACCTTCCCCCAACATGCCACTCAATTATTGCTTCTTCCATTCTGACTCAGCATATAATATGAAACAAACAACAAACAAGACAAACAACTGATAGTTAACATCTTTCAATATAAAGAAACTAAAAAGAAAATATAATAGATAAAGTATGACAGCAACAACACATATAAAAGAACAAGAACGGGACAATATTAAGAAAATGCACAAATATTATAAATTATAGAAAACAAAAGAATACGTCAACTTCAAAACTCACTTTAACCTATTTCAGGACCATATTCAATTTCAAGACTTCAATATATTCATTACATTGAATTTACAGTACCCATATGTCTCTCCATACACAAATCCCTAATTTTGAAACCCTAAAAACTTAAATAAAATCAAAATGTGAGCTAGTATTTACATACCTTCTGATTGCAGTACCAAATTCCTCTTGAAATACTTATATTCTCTTCATTACCTTAGTATTCATTCACGCGATTTTGAAAAGAGTTAAAGATTTTAGCAACTAATTTTGCTTTAAGTTCAGTGGTAATCTCTCTCTCTCTCTCTCTCTCTCTCTCTCTCTCTCTCATGTTTCTAAAATAAAATCAAGCTCAAATTACAACATGTTAGTGGTTATCTTATGTGGCACCGAAGTGTTAAGTTGGATTCTTACATGGATGCCATGTGGCACAAATTAATGCCACGTGTGCTATTTCCATGAGAGTTAATGGGTAGGTCTAACAGTTAAAATTTTAAAAAAATTTAGTCCTTAAATGTTACAAATTGAACTGTTAAAACTTAATTGTGAAAAGTACACAACTTTCAGGTCTTGAAATGTTGTTATCCCTATTATTGATATTCTTAAACTAAATTGTATTTAAAAATCTACATTAATGAAACAAAGGGTACTCTTCTTAATTTATTATCAATAAAATATCTACGGGCACTATAACCATTATAACTATTATAGGTGGCGTGACAACCACCACAACAACAAAAATAAGATATTAATCTCTTATTGACTACAAAAGATCTATTCAATTCAATAAGAATAAACAAGAGAAGCAAAACAACGAACAAATTTTTGCACTGAAGTTTTGGCTAAAACTAAACACAATATTGATTTGATATTTCAATAAAAATATATATAAAAAAAACTGATCAATTTTTCAAAAAAAAATAGCAAATTGTAGCCCAAATGATAACACCACCACAATTGATCCCTCTTTGATTTTGAATCTAAAGTGTCATCAATCCCAACCAGAGCTTCTCATCACATGGTGATGACAATACCCTAAACTGATGGTACCAACAACTTGTGTTGCTCTAATTCTTCTTCAACTCTTAGCATCGTTGTAAATTAAATATATGGATTATTCATGACCTGCAGTGTTTATAAGCCAAACATATACAAATCACCGAAAAGAATATACACAAAGAGAAAAAAGAAAGAAAACAAAGAAAACTATTGAACTTTAAATGAGAGAAAAAGCAATGAGATTGATGAATAGAACTTAAGCGGTGATATGAAAACTAGTTGAGAGAACAAGATCAAATCAAATTACCAACAACAAGCAAATTAGCTTTATAGCCGACACCATTCACAGTGAATCTGGTATCAATATACCTAAAAAAACAACAGAGTATTGCTCATGAGATTATATATATTAAGTAAAATGGTATCAGTATACCTAAACCCTTTTTTCAACCCAACATATTAACGTTAAACTAATTTAATATATTTATTTTAATTTTTTTTATTTAAACTCTTTGAATTTTTTAATTTCAAGTGAATTACAATTTTTTATTTTTTAGATTTAATTTTTAATTTAAATTTTATTAAAATTAATTATTAATTTAATTTTTTAATTTTTATTTTAATTCCAAAGTTACCCTATAAAGTAATGTAATTTAATTTTATAATATGAATATTTATATTTGTTAATTTAAAAGTTAATTTATTTAATTTTATAAAATAAAAATATTATTGATAACTTAATTTCTGAAACCTCCGAGTCATGCGGTCAAGCAATCAACAAAGAAGCAAAGTGAGATGTGGGGTTTTCCCCATAAACCCTCTGATGCTGAAGTCAGAGAATGTAAGAAGAGAATTTAGAGAGATAATGAGAGAATAAAAGCTAAGAGAATTGAATAGAATAATATGAAAAGAGGTGAGGAATATTTATAGGGAATGGGAAGCTCAAACCTAAGAGGAATAGGATTTTTCTTCCTTGTAGAATTTGTCCTTACTTGAGGTGGTTTCTCATAATCCGGAAGTCTTCCTGATGAGGGACTCCTCTAGATGAAGAACACCCTTTCCTACTTTAATTTGGTCTTCCTTGTTCTGCAAGTCACTTTTAATTAGGAATATATAAGTTATTAGTTGAATAGAAATATACCTGAGAGGTATCAAGAGTCCCCCCGGAAAGCATGGTTGGATATTTATGTCCAAGTATTTTAGATATTGAGGAAGGTATGATGATTGTTGGGACTAATGAGTGCTAAAGAGGGTCTGATGCTGACAGGTGAGCTAAGGTGACCAGCCTCAGTCACTAATGCCGAAGAATGCTCGATACCGAAACTCAAAATTCTATAGTTTTCTAAGTAAAAGGGTGTGAAAATCCAAGTTGGGCTTATAGATGCTCGTTGTTAAGAAATGACCCAAGGGATTAACTTGTTACAGAAATGATCTGATAGGACCAGCCATCGCTGGAGTTTTTAGTACTTGAGGCTTAGATGTTTGGTGCTATAGAAGCGAGGCCCAAGTGCCTATGACCGTGAGGTCAATCTCGATGTTATGAAATAAGGCTCGAGTGCTTAGGACCATAAGGTCAATCTCGGTGTTGTAAAATGAGGCCTGAGTGCCTAGGACCATGAGGTCAATCTCGGTGTTATGAAATGAGGTCCGAGTGCCTGTGACCATAAGGTTAATCTCAGTGTTATGAAACGAGGCCCGAGTGCCTGTTACCATGAGGTCAATCTCGATATTATAAAATGAGGCCTGAGTGCCTGTGAAAGCTTGAGTTTTAATAAGAAGGTGTGAATGTTACGCTTATGATATGCCTTTTGTAATTTGAAAACTGTCATGTCTACTCGTGTGTCAGAAGATATTGCGTGTTTAGCAGTGTATTTGTAGCTGGATGGCCGTGTATGTTGAAAGGACAACACTTGGATAATTGTGTTAATGATGACCTTTAATGTCAGACTGTTATAACTATTATACCCTTGGAATTTTGAAGCGTTGATGCTTTAACGCTGAGGCATGAAGTCCATCTATAACCTTCATTGGGTTATAAATTGAAGGTTGGATGGTCTTGTAGATTTCACTTTGCTTTGTGTCACTATGCATTCTTCTTTCCTGCGCGATTCTCCTCCTTCTGATGCTTCTGCTTTGAAGTTTTCTCCGTTGAAACTGTTGTTCTAACTTGCTGCAAATAGTTAACTCCAGGTGAAAAAGAACTTCCTTTGTTTGCCTATTTGTTTTCTTTTATTCATCTGATTCTGAAGTGATAATGGCTCCCCGGGAGCAAGTGAAATCTGATTTGTTTGAGTCTAAGGCAGATGAGAGCATGTTAGAATGGCACATGCAATGATTTGGGATTCCCTAAGAATATCCGCTGCATACTACTAATAAGAACTTAAACCGACTGAACGGTGAATTGGAACTAAAACCAACCTGAAATTAGAGGTCATATCAGCTTCAGTTCAATTTCACCTTTTGCTGGAATTGTGAATAGTGACCTGGGCTAGCTATGAGGGAGGTTGTGTGGTGAGATTGAATTGCACTGAATACAGTAGGACAACAAAAGGTGGGGAATAGAAAGAATAATATAAATAATAATGAAATAAATAAAAATAACTAATAAAGACATAAGAAAAAGGGTTTTCCAAAAGTCAATCTATTATAAATACTAATCTCTTAAATTTTAAATAAGTTTAGATTAAAAAATTAACTTTTATAGAGAGTTTGATTGTCATGCGTCGTGTGTTCAGTTCATAAAAATACAAGTAATGGATTTACTTGTTTAAAAAAGTTAAAATCATATCTATTTGGCATTTTAATCTGTGGCCATTGATACAAGTTAAGGAGTAAATTAACATTATTGTCACCATCTCTTGCACCTCTCATGTACGTTGTTGCCCACACCCATCTCCTAATGTTATTTGGACTTGCTGCTACTCTATGTATGGTGCCCATGAATAAGCTTTATATTGAAGTAGAGATATCTTTTTAGTCCCATCAAATTAGTGCTTATCAATGTCGCGCACAAACGGAAATGGAGAAATAGATAAATCGAAAACGAGTACGGTAAAACAACATTTTTTTAAAAGTACATAAAATATATAAATATATAGATATAAATTTTATAAATAAATATTAAAAAATTATTTATTCTATCAATTACTAGTATAATTATAGAAGTTTTTTTTGAACTAAGTATAATTATAGAAGTTATTTTGTTTAGTTAAAAAAATATAAAATTATCTTTTAATTTATCTTTTTTTTAGCTAGTACAAATGGTTAGTTCCCAATACCACAGGGGGAGAAAGGGGGAGTGAGGAGGAGTGGGGGGTTCGAACCTTGCTCTCCTCAAACTGATTGTTCATACCTTTTGCTACTTGGGCTACTCATAGGAGACAATTTACCTTCTTTTTTATTTAGAAAAATACTAAAGAAATATATTTTTTCAAGTTGGAAACGTGTTTTTTAATTTTTCATATTTGGAAAAATGATTCCAAAATGTTTTCTAGAAGTTTCCTAAACTTTTCAATATAAAAACGTTTCAAAAACTCAAAAATGTCTATTGATAGAAGTTTTCGTGCATTATAGGTGCTTATTGTAGATTTATAGCATTAAAGTTTTAGCCCAATAACAGACTAAAGTTTCACGAAGCAACAATGACTAAAAACAACAAAACTTGGTTTTCAAAAACACTACATAGCTACATGTAGCTAATATAGTCCTTAATGTTCCAATCTTATAAAGGAATAACCCTCTGTATAATTATGTTCCTTGTGGCTTAGAGAGAAAGTGTTCCCTTGGTGTTTATACAGTGTCATCGTTATTTTCTTTCATTCTCCGTCGCCTTCTTCATTTTCTTTCTTTTAGTTTAATATCTAATAATAATAGTAATAGTTATAGTTATGTTGTTGATAACCTTTTTGTGTAGATGGCCATGTGCATCTACTTTCTTCTGGTGTGCTTGGATTTTGACCTATGGGACTGTGAGATGGAAGATATTATTAGATCTCCCATCAATCTGAACCTTAGGTGTAGATCTCCAATCATTTTTAATTTCTAGCATTGTTTGCTATTTAAGACTCCAAGCTTGAAGCTAGTTATGCTCTATCTGGACAAAACCATCGCGATAGATCCAAAATATAATTAGCTCAAGCAGCTCTAGTTTGATGAAGAATCCCAACTAAAGTAGGTTATTATGATCCAGGATGATGTTGCTGTTGTCGCCTCCATATGGCTTTGCCTGTGTTTTCCTCAACACATTCAGGTTCTCTTATAGTTGAGAAACAAACTTATTGGGCCTAATCCATGTATAAGGCCTTTTCATAACACTTTAATCTCTTATCATCTATAGTGTAAAAGCTTGCTTATTTGTATTGTTCCTTAATCTATGTTATTTCTCTTGTCGTTCAAAAAAAAAATTTCACAGAGCACGCCCTTGAAGCTTGGCCACTTGTGGGCATTGAGGCACAGGTCTCTGATTCGAGTCTTGCAGCCTCCCCAAATTACAATGTAAAAAAAAAAAATTTCAGGTTGCACTTTGACAAAAAAAATGTACTTATGCATAGATGAGGAAGTGACTTCTCCAACGCTAAATCTTCAGGGCGGTGGCAACCAGAAAACACTTAATTCTTAAGGAAAATTAATGATCACGTTATGCATTATTTATTTGTTTGTTTATCAATATAGTGATAGAAGAATTTGAAAACGATCACTCAGAGTTTCTGAGATTGTTGAGAAGAGAATGATCTGTCAATTTTTAACCTCAATGTTTGGGTATTTATCTGCGGTTGTCAGTCCTAACCCAATATCTTTTTTTTTTGGTAGAATGATCTATTTGCAATCTAATATCGATAGTTCAAATGTCAAATAAAATGAAGTAATATTTACACTAAAAATTATTAAATATACAATAAAGAAGTCTTAAGGCTGAAAGATTGGTGTATATAAAGGACGTTTTCCAATAAATCATTTAACCTTGTTTTTTTTTAAAAAAGAAATAAGGTTCAATTTGGTCCTCGAATTTTTTGTAAAAGTTTAATTTAGTTCAAAATGATCTTTTTTTTTGGAAATTTAATCCAAAACTTACACTTAATGGGTCATTTAAACCCATTTTTTGATAACTTAAAAGAGCATGTAATACATGTCCAATTGAAGGTGCATCCATGGTTTAAAAAAATTAAATTATTAGTATAATTAAGCCTAATTAAATTATTAATAATGGGAAACAAACCCATTTTCTACCGTGATTAATTAGTATCTACCATTTTCATTTTCTACCCTACTGCTGCCCATCCTAAACCCCTCCCTCTTGACTCGCCTTGTGATTCCCTCTCGATCTAACTCTACCACACTCTGTTGTTATAGAATTAAGCACTCACTTCTCTCTTGCCATACCATAGCAGCACCACACAACTTTCCTCGCGAAAGGGTATTAGCCGAGCCATGTCACCGACGCAACCGACACAAAACTTTTCATCGATAACATCATGCAGTGGCTCTTCATACAAATCAATAGTATCTGATCTCAATGCAAGTTGAAAGTATCCTAGAAGTCCCAGCTAGAGGATTGAGGTGGTGGATGCGGAGGAGGTATTAGGGAGGCTGTTATTGATGTCCATGTGTCTGAGCTGGGGATCATTGGTGAAGGAGGAGTTGTTGGTGTGGGTGGTACAATTAGCGGTGAAGGTAACACAGGTGGAAGATGATGGTGGTGGTGGAAATTAGCTTCAGTATTGGAAAACTAGAAAAGGGTTGATCTAGTACTGGCAAAGAACGAAGGTACATTGTATGTGAAGTAGAAACAACGTATCATGAATAACAACAACCCATTATTATTTTTCTTGCTTTCTTCTCTGTGTGTCCTCACAGATCTTTGTTTCTTTGCTCTCTCTTCTTGATTTGGAGCCAAAAGGGAGAGTAAAACAAAAACAAAAACAATTTAGTACCAATTTAGCACCACCACGACCATCAAATGTTAATTTTGCTTTTAATCAAATGTTAATCATCATTCCTTAATCTTTAGGTTTTTTGTTTTTTAAACATCTTTGTTCTTATTTTAGTTTTATTTGATGAATTTATTGCATTTGATGTTGTTGATGATTTAAGTGATTTTGTGCACCAATAGATTAAGGTGAAAAAAGATGCGGGACTTGTTATTGCATTTTGTGGTAATTGATTAAGTGGGTGTTCCTTGGTTCTCTCCGAGAAGTTGAGGTTGAAAGATTGAATGCATTGTTATGTACATTCAGTTCATTTTATATATATATTTTTTACAATGGAAACTTGAAAAGTTGGAATCGTGGGAATCCATGCACATCAAATTGGACATGGGTTTTCTGCTTCAATACAACAATGGATGATGGCTATCTGCATGTTAGGGAATTGTATGATTTCATTTTTCTTTCTTTTGTGTGTATGCATGCTTCTTATATTGTATTTTCTAATAGTTAGATATTTCTTTAGGTTTTGCAAAGGAACAAGCCTTCAATTTCTATTTTTTCAAAATGAAGGACACGACGATGAATAGTTTACTTCATTCTTTTTCTTCATCATCTTCATACCAACTTTCTGAAATAAAAGGCAGTGTCTTAATGAATTTGAGCAATTTCTTTAGTGTTATTATGTTTCTTTAATGAATTTGCCTAACTCTAATATCAATAGGCCGCTCATTAAGAACCACAAAGTTTTTGTTGGGACTAATATTTGGTTTAAGCTCTCGTTGACTGGGACTGTTCTTAGAAAATGATGTTCCTTCTTTGGTTAGACCCATTGTACTGAATGATTTCATTTGTTAATGATAATCATCAATTCTAAAAAAAAATTCTATTTTTAACCATTTTTTAGTTTCTTTTTAGTATTTTAACCATTTTTTAGTTTCTTTTTAGTATTTAATCAAAATTGGTGTTACACACACTGGGAGTTGTCAAAAAATAAATTTAAATGACCTATTAAGTGCAAATTTTGGGCTAAATTGCCGAAAAATGTCATTTTGGACCAAATGAACTTTCACAAAAAAAGTTTGAGTGCCAAATCAAACTTTATTCCAAAAAAAAAAAACTTTGCATAAACTTTTACCATTATTTTTGGAGAATGTGATTTCTAATATATATCTATATATTTATTAAATGTTGAGTTTTAAAGTCATTAAGTAAAAAATTTGACAAGTGTCTATCTTCATATTTAAGTATTCTTCTTAAAATCTAATGTGTCAAATTCTTAAAAAATCTAATTTTTATTAAAAATAAAATAGTTATTATAGTTTCTTAGTTTTTTTTAATAAAAATACTATTATACATATTCTAATACTATCCAAATTCTAAAAGTTTTTATATAATATGTATTTTTTAATCTGAAATCACTCGATCATTTTCCCTAAACCATTAGAAATTCTATTATTAAAAATTTTCTAAACTATTATATTATTTCAATAGTAATTTAATAGTCTCAAAATAAATTTTATTATATTTAAAAATAATGACAATAAAAATTAAAAAAATAAAATTAATTTAATAAATTTTATTTTTAATTTATTTAGTTATCTTTTTCTCTTTATAAAAATTCTTATTTTAAAATACATATATTTTATTTAATATAAAATATTTTAATTATACTGCATCTAAAATATTATTGTTTTTCAAAAAAAAATTACTTTTTTTCATTAAAAATTATATCTTTTATCCTAATTAAAACAATCATCTTTTATTAAATTAAAAACACATTTTTCTTTTTATTTAAGATAAATAAAAATGTGTAATTTATACATAACTTATCAATTACTTTTTATTTTTATTTTATTTCTCCCATTATCATTATTACTGTACATATTAAAAATATGTATATGTACTTTTAATTAAAATGTTATTAAAAAAATTTTATAATAATTTTTAAATATTTTTTATATTTAATTAATTTATAATTTTAAATTTATTTAATAATTATATTAAAATATATATTATTTAAAATTCCCATAATACGCGAACACAGGGCAACTTTATTTTTAAATTTCAGAATTGGCTTAAAAGTCACGCACTAACTTGTAACAGTGCGCGCATGCGAGACAGTTCTACTCGCATAAACCGAGGAAAAATAACAATTCTGTAATTGGCTGATGAGTAAGTAACATCAATAAAACAAAGGAATAATTACAATTTTTATTTATATAGTTTCGCCTTTTTTGAAGAATTAGTACTATAATTTTTTTAACATTTAAGTTTATGTGTTCTGTATGTTTTGTATTTAGATATTCTTAAAACTCATACCGTATTATTTTATGATAAACTATTAATATAATATTATATTTCAATGATAATTTATTTTATATAATTTATCATTAAATTAACTAATTAATTAGTTTTAAAAATATTGTAAATTATTTAAAATTATTTTTTAAGAAAAATACATATAAACTTAATTTATTGTACTTAGTTCACTATATGGTTTTATAATTAAAAAAAATTATATTAATTTAACATTAAAGCATAAATTTTGAATGGTAATATTATTTAGAAAGATATTAACATATAAAAAATATAAAATAAAAGGATTTTTTTGAACAACTAGTATAAATGGTTAATTTTTCAACACCATAAGAGAAGGGAGAGAAACAGAGAGGAGGGTTCGAACCCTTCTTTGGTCAACAAAATATCTACACTTTTGCTACTCGCGAGGACAAATAAAAGATACTTAAACATTGGAGAAAAAATATCATAGAATTACGTTTAGAGATTTTTACACTCCTCTTATTGATAGTTACAGTTTACTTTGATTTTATTTATAATTTAAATTATTTAATTACTCTTAATTCAAAATAATTTATATTTATTTATTTTATTAAATTATAAAAAGTGTATTTTCCACAACAATCAATACTGGCTTAATTATGCATACATGATCAGAATTAATAACTTGAATGCTAATAAGAGTTATTTATAATTTTATAAATTTGTTATATTATTTTCTTTTTTGTTCAATTTATATTGCTAAAATTTTATTAAAAAACAGTTATATTTTTTATGAATTTAGTTGTGAAATATTAATTTTTAATTTTTTAATTGTATTAACTTTTCAAGTACTTATACATGGTAAAAAAATTTTAATGGTAAATTTAATTTTAGGTTTTCTATTAAATTTTTTAATAAAATAGTAGAATATAATATTAAAAATATTACATGGAGAGAAAATTTAATATAAAATAAAATGATTAAAAGAAAAATTTTATAAATATTAATTAGGTTGATAGAAATAGATTTTTTTATTAAAAGATATTAAAATTATTGTATCTAATATAAAAATTGAAATAAAATGTATTTATAAATAGAGGCAGTGTAAAAATCTCTACCCAAATTAAAATTACACTTATTCTTAAAATAAAAGTCAATCAATAACTGTTAAGATCTATTAATAATTAGAATTATGAATCTAATTATTGAATTGGCAGTTCACATTAAATATTTATCCAAAAATATTTTTGTTTATTATAGTTCTATTAAGATCCAACTAAGAAAGTATCTAAAACCTAATAGTCTCTTAATACAATAATAGTCAAAAGAAAAAAAAAGTCAAATTTTCACATAAATTGTGTCAAGAGCGCGAAATTTGAAGCGAAACAAGTAGAAAAGTCAAATTTCGCATAAATTATATAAAGAAAGAGCAGGAGACAACAACTCTCACCGAGGAGCGAAACAATTATACGAAGTCTCTCTCTCTCTCTCTCTCTTAGCAGCCACCGGTGAGATGCTCCGTCGCATATCTGACACGTTCTTCTCGAAGGATGCTCCGGTCATGCCTTTTCCTCCACCAAACGAGCGGTCAATTTATCAAAAGCCGGCGATTCCAGAAGCATTCCCGATTACCAACCTCCAAGACCTCGAATCCAAGGCTTACACTCGATCCTATCACTACGAATTCATCAGATCCACGGTTCCTCTCCCGACAGCAGCCATCGATCTGCCGAACCAGCGCAGGATTTTGGTTTGTCATGATATGCAAAATGGCTATTTAGAGGATCGTTTTGTTCAAGGTGGAAATGATGCTAATGCGTATGCGTTCTGGCATTGGCAAATGATCGATGTGTTTGTTTATTTTTCTCATAATTTGATCACAGTGCCTCCTGTTCGTTGGGTCAATGAAGGACATGGACATGGCGTTAAGGTAAGAGAATCGATAGATTGTATCTTGTCTTGATGAAGGATACACCAGCACAAAACAAACAGGATGAATTCTGCCCAGGATATAATGCAATGTTGTTTTTTCTTGTGACATTTTTTAATTTCTCTTTGCAGGTGTTGGGGACTTTTATCATGGAAGGGAATTTTTGTGGGAAGCCCACTTGTGAAGAGTTGCTTTCAAGCGAAAAAAATGCTCGAAAGTATGCTAAGCTATTGGCAGAGCTCGCAAAAGATCTAGGCTTTGATGGATGGCTGGTAAATTGTCGAAAGCTACCTTTTGTTTTGGACATTTTGTTTTTGGTTTACATGAATATTAAATAATAATCCACAAATTCATGAGGTAGAGGATTTTAGAATGCAGTATTGATATTAAATCTCAAGAGTTTAGGTGATTACAGGTGTTTTCATTAAAGCCAAAAACCTGATACACAGCCTTTTCAATGTAACATGTAACGAATTCTGCTTTTAGTATACTGATATAAGTCTGGCTATCATGCATTTTAAAATAAATCCGTCCTTAAATTAATTTGAGCCATTACATATCTAGTTATGTTAAATTATTGTCTGTAGACTTTTGCCATCCATGTGGTCCTATCCCGGTTTAACTGGATTAATCAAAGTTCACTGCACTTGGATAGCTATGGTTTAGAACAAAATAAAATAAAATAACAACATTGTTTTTATATGGCTGCTTTTGAATTTGATATTGATGTTAAATATTTTATTATTTGTTATATTCTCTGTCATTGTTGCACTAAAAAGTTTGCTTATGCACCTGAAGATTTATAATCAGCATATTAACTTTTCCCTTCTAATTTATGGTTTTTGGAATTACCATTTAATTTAATTCACAGAGGTAATAACTATTACCTGTTGCAGATTAATGTGGAGATTCGATTTGTCCATCTGGTTAATAACCTGAAAATTTTTGTCAGTCATCTAACAGAGGAAATGCATTCCTTAGTAAAGGGATCTCTGGTTATATGGTGAGTGTTAATGAGTACTCATGCTTATATCAGAACTGATTATCTTAAACTTCTGTTAACCAATCGTTGCTGCTAAGCAGGTATGAAGCAGTTACAGTGCAGGGAGTTCGCATGTCTCAAAATCAACTGAATTCATTCAATAAATTCTTTTTTGATGCATGTGATGGCATATACACAAACTATGGCTGGAAGGTTTTGCCTTTTTTTTTTTGTAGTTCTTTCACCCATAAGAAACTTTTGTCCATTGTTCCATTCTTCTTGCTTTCCAAATCTCATGTTGTTCACTCTGCAGAAGGACTACCCGAAAAAATCAGCAGAGATTGCTGGTGATAGGAGATTGGATGTTTACATGGGGATAGATGTATATGGAAGACATGGTACTTATGGTGGTGGAAAGTGGAACGTAAGTATTATATTCCTAAGCTTTTGCCAATCATTAGTAGAGTATCGCCGTATGCCTGTTTTAAAGTTACAGTATGTTTATCTATGCCTATTGGTCCAAGTACTGACAAGTTTAGATTCTCTTAAGTAACGTTTTGAATTCAAATCTTATGTATAGAGAAATCGTAACTCAAAAAGTTTCGCTCTTTTTATATGATCATTCAGCTCAAATTCAGAAATAATCATGGGTATTAGACTACGGAATACTAGTAGCACCAAATATAAAAAGGAAAAGCTTATTATGGTTTGTGACATAGCGAAAGCCATTAACTAAAGGGATAAAATTAGAAATTTGTTGATTCAAGTGAGAATGTCAGAAATCTAATCTTCTTTTTCCTATTGATTCACAATAAATGCTAGAAAATAGGCATCAATTTCCTTGATTCAATCGAACACCGAAAAGTGGAAAAAAATAGAGTTTGTATTAAAAATGATAAAAAATGTTTCTCCAACAAAACATGATGAATGATGAATAAATAGAGGCCAAACAAAATTCAAAAATAATAAAAAAAACGGACATAAAACTTTAAAGTCCAAAATGAAGCTTTAAACAGTTGAATTTGGGTCCAAAACTGGCTTGTAATGGGTAAACCTCGTTGAAAGTATATATCTCTGAGTCAGCTTCGATTTAATATATTATGGGCTCCGTAACTCCACCAGTGTTAAAAGTTAGAAACTTTTAAAGCACTGCTGCGCACTCTAGCCTTTTTATCAAAATCCAAACGGTCCATGAATTGAAGGGCTAACTGGTCTGCATCAGTTTGTTTTTGACTTTCAAAAGATATTTCAAAAATGGATTCAGCTAATTTAACTGTTTTATTTAGTTCTGAATTTTTAATTTAGTATCATTGTCATTGCAATCATTATTTGTCTAATTCTCTTAGTTAATTATTTTTATAGTGGATGACCTTTTTATTCAATTGTTTGGCCATCAGACAAATGTTGCACTTAATGTTGTGAAGGAGGCCAATGTGTCAGCTGCTATATTTGCTCCAGGATGGGTTTATGAAACCAATAAGCCGCCTGATTTTCAAACTGCTCAAAATAAGTAATTCACTTCTCTGTTAAAATTTTGTGGATCTTATTTTATTTTGTTTGAAGCTGATAAGTTTACTATGATTCTGGGATGGCATCTTAAGCTTTGAGGATTAATTTTTTTCTAGTGTGGTGCGTAAACACTATTATCTTCATACAATCTAATTCCAATTTTCCATTATTTTTTTTTGTTAGAGGTAATACCATTATATATTCAAGTATTACGATTTAAATTTAAGAAATTTCATTTTGATAAAAGTGGGAATTGAATCCATAACTTTTGTCATGGGTGCATGTGTTGGAGTTGTTGAGATTTTTGTTTAGAGTATCAAAATCAGCAATGTAATTAGAGTTAGTAAAAAGAATGGTGAAATTAGAGTTAGTAAAAGGAATGGTGATATTAGATTTAGTAAAAAGAATGGTGATCTTTATTTCAAGGATACATGTATGGCCACAACCATGGTGTTAGGTGGCAGTAGTTTTTGTTTAAGTAAAGACCTCTCCTTAATGTATATATTTTGTAGAAGGATGTAAGAAAATGAAGAAAAAAAAACTGTTTACTTCAGATTTTAGTTCATCATTTTTTGTTGCTTTTTCTTTAATGTTCTTGTTATTCTATTCTTCCTTCCTAGTTCCAACAGGGTCTGAGTGGGGAGATTGCATTTTGTCAAGTTTAGCGCACCTCATTGGCCCATCATAAAATTGAAGTGATGTGTTTTACATTTCCAAGCTGCAAATCTTATAGTGATCACTCTCATGAACTTCATGCTGCTTTTTTTGGCAGGTGGTGGGACCTTGTAGGAGAAGCATGGGAAGTGTTAAATCCTAAACCACTACATGTACCTTTGTACTTGAATTTTGATCAGGTACCAGTTATGTCCAACTCATCTAAGCCTTGGCCCTCAAACAGTAGAGTTCAACCATATGTTTTTGTCGCTTCCATCCATGGCATCGTACCTATCCCAAATTTATCTGATAAAATCAGTTGACTTGATTATCCTTTGAACGATTTTTGTCTCTTAATATAGATAGGAGCCACTCGAACGAGCTACAGATGCGTTTCTTTCTTGCTTACTTTTATATTTGCATCCTTACTTCAGTTATCTTGTTGTTTCTTCACCTTTCAATGTTTGGCACTGTAGGTAAATAATCTTTTTTTAGTACTTTCTAGCGATGATTTTGTTGGTCAATTAGTGGATACGAAGGACTGTCCTTTTACATTATTCAGGGCCGTGATCGTCATATTTATGTTGATGGACAACAAGAGTCATCTGCTTCTGGGAACATTCAGGTGAACTACTTCATAAAATTTAGTTCCATATCAACTCCGCATGTTGTCAGCATATTTGGGTTTATTTTATTCTACTGATATGTGTGCACAAGAAAAATTGACTACAAAGTAATACAGACCATGCTAAAATATTTATCTAATTTCGATTTAATTCAATATGGAACTACAATTGTTTGGTTTAATACAATTTTAGTGCAACTCGTTTCAAAATTTTGGTACAATTGCGTCTCCTGTACTCAGCCCTAATTGTGTGCTTTTCTCTTATGCTATTTGGAGATTATCAAATGAGTTCTGGCAAAAATTGACTTGCAAAAACTTATTCTATATGTCATCCCGCCTGTTATTGTCAGATTCCCTGATGATCTGGGGGGCTACCATGGCAATTGGCAAGTGGCAACACCAACTTCTACTTGCCCTTCTATGGAGCCGTTATGCCTAATAAAGCAGTTCTCAGTTGAATGAATAATTTAGCCAATTTACTGGAACTTTGCACCTATATGTAGCATCAAACTTGTATCAAGTCTTCATTTAGTCCACTGCTTAATCTCTTGCTTTTTATACTCTTGCCTCAGGCTTATTTTCAGCTCAAGGATAACTCAATCCATGCACCTGAAAAGTAAGTATACATCTATATTTATATGATATAATAAAGCTGAGTTTTTAAAAGTTTTCAGCATTATATTAACTCTAATAGCAATATTATTTTTTTAGGTACATTATATTTTTTTACTTGATCTTTGTGCGCTTAGAATTTCTGTGGTAATCTTATTATCGTTGGTAATGGTTGCCCTCAAGCTAATTTCAATTTCATCTAAAACAATAATTAAAGAGAAATAGAGGTTAATTTGATTGAATTGATTTTCATTTTATATTTTTTATTCATATTTTGTGTCATTGGAATGCAAATATTGATGTATGAAGTATTTCAGTTTGTGTGTTTGTTCATATTGAAAGAGAAGAAGCGACTGTGTAGGAATTTTCAATTGTTTCTTTGAAGTTATAATACAGGATACAATCTCTTTTTCAATTGCATATGTGAATTTATTTTCTAAGAAATCAAGATATTTTCCTTACATAATATTTTTATAGGCATTTTTATATCACCTGTTCAAAGTGTGGGAATATGCCTAGTATAAGACCAAAAGTTGTAATTATACATAAAGAGAGACTAGGGTGTCATGATCCAATTCATGTCTTGTCTAGTTAGGTGCCTGCCTATAGCCACCATTCCTTTTCTTTACGTGCAAACATTAACACTGCATAGACGATCTCGTTTTTGAACTCTACTCTTCAATAAAACTTAGTTTTTGCATATTCTGTGTCTTTGTAGTTTTTATTTGAACATAGCATTCTGAAAGAAGGCATACTTTCTGCAAATTGTAGTTTAAAGAGTGAATCCTATGGTGGAGGAGTTATCACATTCATGGGAAATCTTGAAGACAATGGTACTTTTACAACAAGACTCTTTCGAGGAAGGCTGCATTTAACTGAACCTCTCCATTTGACATACTCTGTAAGCTACGTATATTTGAAACAAAATGTAATTTTTTTGGGGGCAGATGTCGCTTATTAATATCTATTGGGTCACAATTGTTAGTTGTTAGTTCTAGATTTCTAATTCTTTTTTTTTTTTTGCTGCGCACATCACAACTACACCGCAGGTAAAATTGGAAGGCAGTTCGCAACTCGGGCTATATTTTCTTATGGAAGATGGAACGAGTGCACTTGTTGCACCAGTAGGGAAGGATCGATTCTCAGGTGCGTACAATGTTGTGATAAAGCCAGATGCATTCAAGGAGGAAGAGTGGGTGATACAGGAGTGTGTAATTGAAAAGAAAGGAACAGTATTGAAAGAAATACATGTTCTATGCTACAAGGATGGTAATTCAGATCCTGATCCAGCTACGTACAATGCAGTGCTGGGTCATGTCGCCTTGAAGGCTTTCAAGTTAAACTCCCAACTTCCTCCCTCTGGCTCATGGGATGTCCATTTTGATAATCTTGAGTTGCATGAATGCTCACAGGATGATAAGATGAATAGTTTAAACGTAAAGCTGAGTTGGAGGCTTACTAGTTCTAGTGCCAGTGGAAGTGATCCCCAGTTCTTCCAGTATAATATTTATGTAGCAACAAGAATTGATGAAATGGCAGGCGGAGGAGCAGAAGAGACAATGCAGTATCTTGGAGTGGCACGGGCAAATGCCTTTTATGTTTCTGAACTTAGAATTCCTTCAAGCACAACTAGTCTCAAATTTACTATCCAAGTGTGTGGCATGGATGGCTCTTGTCTGCCCCTGAATGATTCTCCAAGCTTTACACTGGAATCCTGTAAGTAAATTTTATTTCTCATTTATCCCCACTTTGCTTTGCATTGCTTCTTTACTGAGGAAAGATGTTTGAGTTGCTTGAGTGTTGCACCAGTAGACTAATAAAAAAAAATTTAGAAGGATCCTCCTACTAACCTTTACTTTTTCAATTTTTTCTTGATCCATCAGAAGGGAAATTCTCATCATTGCACATGCCTATATCTATGTAATTAAAAACCATCGGATTAATTATTATATAATTATAACCAACTGATATATATAACCTATAATAAAGGATTTAATACAGTTTATATATATCAGCTGGTTATGATTAAACAATAATTAATCTAACGATTTTATATAGATACATATATGTGTACTGTTGCAAGAAATACATGAGTGGTTTAAATATGGTTGTACTTGCTGTGATGTTTAAGGGGTGACTAATGGTTGATGTTTTTCTACTTTTGTAGCCTTATTAAAAGCATACTGCTTACCTTCTGAAGGGAGGGTGGAACTCGAAGGAGCAGCTGGAGCCATTACCCTGAGACAAAAAGTTATAGACCCTCCTCCCGCTGGTGCAACTTCCCAAGTGAAGAAGAATAAAACTATTGGCTGCGGAAAAGATCTCCTTCGGCAATTTAAGCAAGGAATTCTTCACTTCTGGGCTCCTGGTTGAAGAATTGGCAAAATAATAATAATAATAATAATAATAAAGGGAAATGCAAACAGACCTGGGAATTGGGACCATTTTTCATATATTGCACATGGATTGAATAAGGGAGTTTTTGCCATCCAATCAGTATCGGGACCATTTTAAATTGTGATTGGATGGAAAATTCATGTTTTTTTTTTCTTTCAGAATCTGGATTTTTAGCTTGGTTGGTATTGTTTACCATTAAATTTAAGTGGATAATTTATGAGATCCTGATTACATGCAGGAATAAGTATGGAGACTATCAAAGTTTGGTTTGAATAAAATTGAGCTTTTAGTATTGTTGTGAAAGGTCTAATTTGAGTAATGTGAAGAGTTAAAGGGGAATCCTGAAGAACAAAACTCTTGTCTAAGTCAAATTGGTGTTACAGGATTAGCAAAGTCCAATATGTAAGAGATTGTTGAATATCAAATCTGACTAAGAATTTCACATTGGAAAATTGGATTGAAAATGAGTAGGGAGCGGCTCCCTTCAAATCTTTTTTGTTCTCCAATTTTTTTTTTCAAAATCCACCCTTAAATTACAACTTTTTTTTAAAAGAAAAATAATTCTATACTTTGTTAAAATTCATTTAAGAGCTCATTAAAATAATAAATATGATGGTAATAAAAACTAATATATTTTAGTTTAAAAGGAAAATTAATAAAAAATTCTTTTTAAAAGAAAAAACCCTAACCTCCTTTTCTCTAAACTTTATCTTCTTTCTTCTCTAACCACTCATCTTCCTTAAGGAAGGAGAGGTGATTTTTGGCCTGAAATCACCCTCTAGATCTTTTTTTATCAATCTATTTCTTAAATAAGTGGTTATTTCACATAAATCTGAGTTTTTTTTTTTATGATTTCATCGTCTTATTGTGGTGTTTGATTTTTTTGTCATTTTGTGATGATATTGTGTTTTCCGTTGTATTGTTATGGCTTTTTATTTGTGTGTAGGCGATTTAGACGGGCAAAACATATTTGATCAGACAGAGACAACAAATCATATTATGGTTGACAACATGTTCTAGAACTAGAGTCATATGTATTATGGTCATTGCAGAATTATCAAATTTGTAGGTTTTGAGCCGTTTTATTATGTTATTAACCTAGGTATTGTTTCATCCTCTATGGTTTTTAGTATATTTGTATCTATGTTTCTATGATGTACTGCTAGTTTTAATCAATAGAATTATTGTTCTTTTCTTTTCATATATATATATATATATATATATATATATATATATATATATATATATATATTTTAGTTTAAACTTTAAACTTGTAAAATTTTT
>CATIWM010716283.1:0-10929 GCA_949671775.1 Mallotus repandus
CAGAGTAGGCAAGAAGTTCGCATAATTGAAAACATATCTACTCTTTGTTAATGCCAATTTATAGAGGCGATTGGTTAATCAAATCATGGAATAAAATTTTAAACTAAATCACATTATATGGTTTTTTAATATCTAAAATCATAACCAAACTAATTATATTGATTATCCAATTAAGCGGTTAGCCACTTAAATCGGTTTAGTTATATCAGTTTTTGGTTTTTTTATTTATAACAATTTTTGTTGAATATAGTATTAAATTTATCATAAAAACTACACATTTCTTTTTTAAAAAATCATGAAGAAAAACAATGTTGTCCATGAACTCTTATATAATAATAAAAATATATATATATAAATTTTAATTCACATTTTAAATATATTTTTTTTATATATGTGGTCACATCAGTTGACCCTTTTTTTTTTTTTTAATTGAAAATTTGAACCAAACCATTATTTATCAAAGTGGTTTAAAAACTGAACCAAAATTAAACTTAATCGATTAACCTATTTTTTAAATTAATTTTTCAGTTTTTAATAAGTAGATCGATTTTTTAATTTTATATGCTCTCCCCTACCAATTTCCTACCTATAGCTCTTCCATCAATTCAATTTAAAAATTAGATTTAAAAAAATAGCTCTTAATTTTTTTAATAAATGAAATAATAATTTTCAAAAAGAAAATCAGCTAAAAAATTGTTAACCGAGCTCAAATTAAGACAGATTGATCAAAATATTACTTAATATCCACTTTCAAATGAATTTCTGATAACTTGATTTCCGGAACCTCTGAGTCCTGCGGTCAAGCAACCAACAGAGAAGCAAGGTGAGATGTGGAGTTTCCCCCACAAACCCTCTGATGCTAAAGTTAGAGAGAGATTAAAAAGAATTTAGAGAGATAAAGAGAGAGTAATAAGCTAAAGGAATAGAATAGAATGAATAATTTAAGGGGAGGGGAGAAGTATTTATAGAGAATATAATGCTCAAACCTGAGAGGAATAGGATTCCTCTTCTATGTAGGACTTGTTCCTATTTAGGGAGTTTTCCTTCTTGATCTGGGATTCTTCCTGATGAGGAACTCCTTTTCCTAATTGACTTGGACATCCTTGTCCTACAAGTAATCTTTGTTTAGGAAAATAAAGTATCAATTAAATGGGAATTTACCTGAGGGGTATCAGGAGCCACCACCCCCCCCCCCCCCCCCCGCCGGCAAGTCTGGTAAGATATTTATGTCCAAGATTTTTGAAGTTCATTATTTATGGTGAATGATGCATAGTAGTTCGGAAGAAGAAACGGAAGGTCATATGTTGATGCTGGAAGGTGAGCTGAGGTGGCCAGCCTTAGTCACTGTTGGTTGAGATGCTCGGTACCGAGTCTTCGAAGTTCTGATGTCCGAGTGAAATAAAGAGATGCCAGTTAGACTTATACAAATGCTCGACATTAATACACATTCCGAGGGATTAACCCACCAGTGTTGTTGCAACACGCAGAATGGGACTAGCTAGTGCTGGAGTTTTGAGACCTCAATGTTGGAGAGTGACGTGAGGGTGCTGGTTTCCATATATACTAAACTTTGAGTGATCACTCAGTGCAATGTAGCGACTCGAGGATGCGAGTTTCCATATATACTCAAATTTGAGATGCTCGGTGCAATGTAGCGACCCGAGGATGCGAGTTTCTATATATACTCGACTGTGAGATGCTCGGTGCAATGTAGCAACCCGAGATCTGGGAGAGCTGGCAATGAGATGTGTGTTTTATAAGTTTCACTCCTTTTGATATGCTTTTTGAATTTGTGTAACTGCCATATCTGTTCGTTTTATTAGAAGATGAGACGTTTTAGTATATCGTGCCACTAAAAAATTGCGTCAATTGAAAGGATAGTTGTATTGATAACTGCGCTGATAATGAGTGTTTATGGCAGATATGTATTGGCCTATTTACCCTTAAGAGATACCTATTTGCTATTTCTTCCTAAGGGTGTTTGATGTCCTTCTGGATTCTTCTTTGACTTTATGAATAGCCTAGTTTATTGTGGAGAGAAGCTCTTACTGCATCTCCTTATTCATTTTGCTTCCTTCTCTACTTTCTGCTCGCTTGCTTTTTTACTATCATTTGCTGCCGAAATTTCTTAATTGTCAGGTGAACGCTCTTCCACTCTCATTAGTTTTATTTTCATCTTCATTTTACTTTGTGATGGCTCTAAGGGAACAGATGAAGTCAGATATCTTCGAATCCAGAGTAGATGACAGTATGCTAGTGTGGTATAGGTGAAGATATGATATTTCAAATGACTTCTTGTTACTTATTTTTGAGAGTAGGTTTAGGGCTCATGAGCCTTTTACAGATATAATGAGGATGGTAGTGTATGCGGACTAGTTAAAAGGTGGTACATAGAACTTGCACATAGAGAGAATAGGGAACCGAACTTAGAGATGTTTCGGTTTATGTATAGTTTAAATAAGAAGAAAGAGGAACTGACTTTCTCATTGTTAGCTACTCCAAAAAATAGCATTTTTTTCAAGCTTCCGGATTTGCAGAAGTTCTAGAGGTACAAGTTTTTTGTAATTGAACATCCTTTAGATTTTATTAACATCCAACAGATGTGGGTAGGTGAATGCCATAAAGTGAGGCACCCACCCAGTCTACCTGAGAAAGAGAAGCAGTTGGTTCGTCGGTTGCACGAAGAAAGCATTACTAAGGGCACGTCTGCCAAAAACTGCTCTCGTTGATATATTTGACAAGATTATTTTGGAGATTGAACTGTAGCTGTTAATCTCTGAGCTTCTGAAGGTATATTCTGACTTTATTATTTCGTTTCATTTTGTAGATGGCTGATTATTTCACTTTTGTGGATGGAATGAACATTGCAGACTACGAGCTTTCAGAGTCGCTCGGGTTAGATCTGGACATCATGGATTTGACCCAGGAGGAGGGTGATCCTAAGGTTCAATTTAATCCACCAACAACATATGTTGAGGATCTGGCAACGCCTCCAGTGCAGGTGGTGCCTACTGAAACCACTAATGCTCCGAGAAAGCACACTCAAGAGCCAGATCTGAATGAAGAGGAACTGATAGAGGGGAGCGAATTATTCATCAAACATCCGCAGCTTCCTGGATGTCTGGATATGAGGAAATTTTTCCTCCAAAAGATGAATCCTTTGAGCATTCAAAATGCTCAAGTCTGAGACCAATATGCTGAGTCCTTACGTCTGCCGAAGGACATATTATAGTGGATGGATATGGGAAAGGACAAGCTCCCCAACACTCTGATTTCACAGACACTGGAGGTATCTATCTGAACTCTTAAATTTACATTTTGTTTTTAAGTTTTTCAAGAATTGATGTTTTCTTTTCCCAACTGGTACAAGGGTTGTTGCTGTAGAAGGACAACCAATACTTCCTAAAAAGTGAGAATAGCTTAAAGAAAGAAAAACCTAGTACGATTGAGCTAGAATATAAGAAGAAGCTTGATACAATAAAGTGTGCTCTAGAGATTGCAAAGACGGATCATGCGAAGGGGAAGTCTAAAGTTGAGTCTTGCCAAAAAAAGATTGAAGAGCTCGAGCATACCCAGGCCCAGCTGACCAAAAGAGTTGAAGAGCAAGATGCCAACTTGGATACTCTAAAGAAGAGTCTGGCTGAGGAGAAAGATGCTCGGAAGGTAGATTTAAAGTCTTACCGGGACATGGTTACTGGATTTCTTAAAGCTTACAAATTTGAGTTTCGGAGGGTACTGCTTGCTCAACACGAAGATCTGGACTTCTCTAAACTGGAGAAGATAATGCCTAATGATCTGGCAAGGTTGGCTTCTGAGGCAGTGGCTATGAAGAAGTTTGCTTTAAAGCAGCGAAAAGATCAGAAGGCTACAGGAAAGAAAGTTATTGTTGCTAAGGAGGCTACTTCTGAGCAACCAACTGAGCCTGAAGTTGCTGGGAAGCAATCATCTACTGCTATTGAAACAAATGAAAATCAACATTTTGAGAAACCTAGCTCAGTGTCTGATGATGTCGAACGACCCCTAGAATCCGGGGCTAATGTAAATGTTGAATAATTTCTTTTTTCCCTTTTTTTGAGTGTAGGATTGCTTTGAAAATGAATGGAAAAAGTACTTTTATTTTCTATTTCTTCATTTAAGTACAATTTCTCTATTGGTAATATTGCTTCAAACTGTCTGAGTTCCAATATCGGGGCAATTCTCTACCCTATAAATTTTATATTTTGTATGCACCCTTAGTAGTTTTTTCTGTAATCTGATAAGGGCCTTCCTAATTGGGTTTGAGTTTGCCCATTCTAGAATTGCCTTTGCCGATGTCTGCCCTTCTTAACGCCAAGTCTCCAACTTTAAACTTCTTTGGTTGGACATGTTTATTGTGGTGTCCAGCAGCTCTTAATTTCTGAGCTTCTGAGATAATGGATGCTCGTTCTCTTCTTTCTTTCAATAAGTCTAGACATATCTGAGCATTAATGTTGTTGACCTCCGGGTCCAATTCTCTTGTTACCCTGTAGCTTAATGACTTGATCTCCACAGGAATCACCGCATCCATTCCATAGGTTATTCTGAAAGGAATCTCTCCAGTTGAATTCCTGGGTGTTATTATGTCTGCCCAAATAACATTATTGAGCTCTTCCACCCAGTTCCCTTTCTTTTCGTCCAGCCTTTTCTTCAATCTTTGCATGATGGTTCTGTTGGTGACTTCTGTCTGACCATTCGTCTGGGGATGAGCTACTGAGGTGAACCTGAGCTTGATGCCCAAGTCCGAGCAGAATGATTTAAACTTCTCATTGTCAAACTATTTTTCATTATCTGTGATCAGGGTATGCGGTATTCTGAACCTGGAAATGATTTCCTTTTAAAAGAAGTGTTGTATCCAATCCTCTGTAATGGTTGAAACTGCTTCGACCTCTACCCACTTGGTGAAATGGTCAATAGCTACTATCAAGAATTTATTTTGTGATGTTGAGACTAGGAAAGGTCCCAGAATGTCCATTCCCCAAATAGCGAAGGGCCATGGGCTTCCAATGGGATGTTGGATTGTAAATGATTTATGATTCAGCCGAGAAAACTGTTGACATTTGGAGCACTTTTGGACAAGTTGTTGCACATCTTGGGACATGGTTAGCCAATAGTATCCTTAGAGCAATGCCTTTTTGACCAGCGAGCTCTAGGCTTCATGAGCTCCACATATTCCTTCATGGAATTCTCTGAACACATAATTGCCTTCTTCCAGAGAAACACATTTTGACCATGGGTTAGACAAAGATCTTCTGTAAAGTTCTCCTTTATACATGGAGTAATGTGCAGCTTTGAGTCTCAACTTCCGAGCTTTAAGTTTGTCTTGAGGTTAGGTACCATGGTTTAAGTATTCAATGATTGGCTTCATCCATTCCGCCACATCCTGAGTGTTTATAATTTCTACCTCTTCGATGCTTGGCGTAGCTAGTTCCTCGGTTAGCTCGAGCTTGTTGAAGGTTTGACCATCTTCTGATGCTAATTTTGCTAACAGGTCTACTTCCGTATTCTCGCTTCTAGGGATCTACAGTATTTTCTATTGCCCCCCTTTTTGTTTAAGCTTCTTTAGAAGTTATCTCACTTTTTTAACATATCTGACCATGCTTGGCTCTTTAATCTGGTACATCCCTTTGACTTGGTTGACCATTAGTTAAGAGTTAGAGTAGATTTTGAGATTCTCAGCCCTCACCTCAATGGCTAACTTAAGTCCTGTGATAAACACTGCGTACTCAGCTGCGTTATTTGTGGCGTTGTACTTGATCTTGACTGTGTATTTTATTTTGAACTTAAATGGTCCAATGAGAATAATTCTAACTCCTGATCCCTGAGCCCCGGACGCTTTGTAGATGTATAGCTTCCATTCTGGGTAAAGTATTGAAGTTGTTTCTTCTACTATCATCTCCTGGATGAAGTTTGCAAGTGCCTGAGCTTTTATCTAGTGACGAGGCTCATAACTAATATCAAACTTGCTTAGCTGAACAGACCACTGGACCAACCTTCCTAATGTTTTGGGTCTTTAAAGGATTTTTCGCAAGGGGAAGTTGGTTCTGACTATGATCGGATGAGCTTCAAAATATTGTCTGAGCTTCTTAGATGTATGGATGACCATCATGGCGAGTTTATCCAATTTTAGGTACCGGACATCCAAGCCTCTGAGAATTTTGATAACATAGTAAATCGGGTTTTGCTGGCTTCCTTCTTCTCAAACCAAGACTGCGGCAATAGATTCGTGTCCGATGGAGAGATACAAATATAAAACTTCATTTGGAATTGGTCTGCTGAGCAATGGAGGTGATGATAAAAACTTTTTGGTATCTTTAAACGCAGCTTGACATTCCCTATTCCACTCGAATTGTTTGGAGGTTTTTAGAGCTTGAAGTAGGGGTAAACATTTTTTAGTCGAGCATGAGATAAACCTTCCGAGAGCTGTTATCCTGCCATTAAGCTTTTGAAGTTCATTCAGTGTCTTAGGAGTTTTCATGTTCAGAATAGCGTCCATTTTTTCTCGATTTGCCTCTATCCCTCGATGCTAAATCATGAAGCCCAAGAACTTTCCAGTTTTTACTCCAAAGATGCATTTATCTAGGTTGAGTTTGATTCGGTACTGATCGAGAGTATCGAGGATTTGTTTAAGATCCTCAGCATGTTTTTTCGCATTCTAGCTCTTGAAGATAATGTCATCTACATATACCTCCATATTCTTCCCAATTTGACTTTGGAAGATGTGATTCATCAGCCTTTATTATGTTGCTCTGGCATTCTTTAGTCCAAAAGGCATGACTCTGTAGCAATAAAGACCTTCATGTGTAATGAATGATGTTTTCTCTTGGTCTTCCTCTTTCATTGGGATCTGGTGGTATCCTTGGGCGGCATCAATAAAGTTGTACAAGCTGTGGCAAGTTGTTGAGTCTACTAACTGGTCAATCATTTGTAAGGGGTAACTGTCCTTGGGATATGCCTTATTCAAGTCCGTGTAGTTGACACATATTCTGTACTTCCCATTGGCTTTCTTGACCAGCACCACATTAGCTACCCATTTTGGATGTTTAACTTCTCTAATAAATCAGGCATCTAATAGCTTTTTGGTCTCCTTAGCGATTACTTTCTGTCTTTTGTAGGCAAACTTCCTCTTTTTCTGAACCACAGGTTTGGCTTCCGGGTTAACATTCAGGGTGTGAGATGCGATCCGAGGATCTACTCCCACAATCTCGGATGCTTGTGAGGCGAAGCTCTTTGAATGCTCACGCAGAACCTTACTAATCTCTTTGCTAATGTGCTCATCAAGTTCACCACTGATTCTAACTGTCTTCCCTTCAGCTATCTGTAGAGTCTAGACCTGATCAACAGGTTCTGGGCTTGCTCCCTACTTTTCTATTTCTAATGCTTCCAACGGGAATGCTTCATTTGTGGTTTTACTGCCATTCGACATCATTGTTTAGCCATTGACTGATCTCATTGTATGGTGATTACCCGGTCTTCTAAAGGGATTTTCATAGTTAACCTCATGATGCTTGTAGCAGCATCAATTTCATACAGAATAGGCCGTCTGATGATCTCATTGTAAGTGAGAGGAAGATCTACTGTATTGAACAGAGATCTTATTGCTTTGATATCTCCGGTGTCCCGATTTTTGAATTCTACTTCTAGTTCCATTATTCCTACTGGTTGGGTAGTTCCTTCACAAAAGCTACTGATTGAATTTTTAACGGTCTTTAAATCTGTGATTGAACCTCCCATGGCCTTATAGGCATTCCGTGAAAGTGCATTGATTGCACTACCTTCATCTATCAGAAGTATTTTTACCAGATAATTTTGGATGTACGCACTCATGACCAAGGCATCATTATGGGGATGTTGGACATGCTCTCCATCGTCAGATCCAAATGTGACGGTCGGCCTTTGTGTAGGTATCTGGTATTCTTCCTTTTGAGGTCTCTTCAGCCTTTTTTTGGTTGATGTTTCACCTCAAACAATCATGTTAATAACTCTAGTAACTTCAATACTAGCTTTCTTTATATCTGGGGAATCCTCAGCTCGATCACTCGGATCTCGAGTTCTTGTGAATTTTCCTAGCTTCCTATTTTTGATTAACTGTTCGATCGACAGTGCGAGATCTTAACATGCATCTGTTTTATGCCTGAAACCTTGATGATACTGGCAATACTTATTTCCATCTGGAGCTCCTCTTCTTGAAGGGGTTAACTTTTGTGCTAGAGTTATGCCTACACCGTTTTCTCTAATCCATATGAGAATTCTTGATCTGGAAGCGTTTAGGGGTGTAAATCCCTCATTTTCTCTTCTGAGCCCCTCTACTGGGTTTTTGTAATTGTTTCAGGTAGCTGGATGCCTTCTTTGATAAGTTCTATCATTTTTTTGAAAGGTGATTTTTCGTTATCCTTCGCAACCTTCTATCATCGTCCATCTTAATTAGTTTAGTAGCCAGGGACATGACCTCCAAAAAGGTACACGGCTCTTTCGTCAAGATCTTGTCTTTGAGTATTCCCAATCGGGTTCCATTCTTTAGTGCCTCAATAGCCACTTCGTCACTTAAGTTCTCTACCTGCGTAGCCACTTTATTGAACTATCTAAGTAGCTTCTTAACGATTCATTGATATCTTGCCTACATGTCCGGAGATCGTTTATGCTTTTGGCAGAAGGAACATTAGTGATAAAGTGCGTTCTGAACTTCTCAACCAACTCTTCAAAAGATGATATAGAATTCCTCAGAAGTTGGTGAAACCACCTTTGGGCAATTTTGGTTAGTGTGCTAGGAAAGACCTGGCATATAATTCCATCATTGACATTCTGGAGCACATTTTTGTTCTGAATGACGACACGTGGTTAATTGGATCTCCAGTGCCATCATATTGCTCCAATTGAGGCAACTTAAACTTGGATGGGATTTTCGTCTTATTGATTCTACTCACAAAAGGTGATGTTCCTTCCAGCACGCACTCATTTTCCTTTCTTGGTCCTGTCCGGGCTTTCTGAATTACTTGTTCTACTTTCTAGGCTATTTAAGAGTCATCTAACACTGGGTGGCTTATATTAGACTCTCCTTCCGGATTTCTCCGGGCTTCTTTATCCCGTCCATGAAAACTCTAGGTGGCTATGGGTGGCAAATTCACATTATTTTCTACATTATTTGCTCCAGGGTTATTATTTTGGATAAGGGCATTTAATTGTTGTTGCATAAGAGCCATCTGAGCTTGGATGCTTTGGATCATCACCTCTCTATTCACTGGAGGCAAATTAAACGTCTGGGTTACTGTGTTTAGGTCTGAGGTGTTTGTTATGGGAGTTTGTGGAAGACTTGGGAAGGGCATTGAGGGAATGGGTCGGTTAACATGATGCAGAGGAGCATAGTAGGGAAAGCTCGTGCATGGGGTCATCCAACCTTGGGTGATTCCATATGTCAAGTGTGTATTAATAGGGATTTAAGACGACAGCCCTACGTGATGAATGAGAGTTGGATCAATAGGTAAGATAGGAGCGGATAGGTTAATAAGAGGCACAGGGGCTGATGGGTTTATGGGAGCATCTACGGCTAATCCTGGGGATTGATCTGAGTATTCGTGGCTGGTGGGTTGGATGTCATGATGTGAACTTTGTTTTAGCTCGGTAACTGATAATGGCTTTTGACTCAAGAGGTTTCCCACAGACGGCGCCACTTGATAACTTGATTTCTGAAACTTCTGAGTCCTGCGGTCAAGCAATCAATATAGAAGCAAGGTGAGATGTGGGGTTTTCCCCACAAACCCTCCGATACTTAAGTCAGAGAGAGATTAGAGAGAATTTAGAGAGATAAAGAGAGAGCAATAAGCTAAAGAAATATAATAGAATGAATAGTTTGAGGGGAGGGGAGGAGTATTTGTTGAGAATGTAATGCTCAAACCTGAGAGGAATAAGATTCATCTTCTATGTAGGACTTGTCCCTATTTAGGGAGTTTTTCTTCTTGATCCGAGATTCTTCTTGATCCGAGATTCTTCCTGATGAGGAACTCTTTTTCCTAATTGACTTTGACATCTTTATTCTACAAGTAATATTTTATTTAGGAAAATAAAGTATCAATTAAATGAGAATTTACCTGAGGAATATCAATTTCATTAATACATCGAACAATTGTTTCAATAACTATTTCAAAATTTTTTAATATTTTATTAAAAATCCAAAATGATTTGAGAATTTATATGAAGTTTTAATTTTAAATAGTGTACTTTCTAGAGAAAAAAATATCCACTTTAATGCAACAAATAAAACAATTTTTTTAGCAAAATCTCATTAAAAAAAAGTCATTTTCACCAACTAAGCAGGCTTTAAAAGAAATAAACATCAAGAAAGCAATGCTGCTAGTCTGCTACCTAAGGTAAACAGGGTAAAGATTTTTGGACCCAAGAAATGATATTTTGATGCTAAAATATCAAAAAGCTCAACCTTTTGATGGACCTCTCTCTCTCTCTTTTACTTTTTTTTTTTAACATCTAATTGTAATTAAGCTCAGAGAAGACAAACAAAGAGTCATGAACTGCAAAATTATTTCACTTAAGAGTGTGTTTGATATAAATAAGTTTCATAAAATTTTGTAAAATTTATTTATAATTTCAAATATTGTGTGTTTGGTTTAAATGAATAACTTATAAAATTTATTTGCAATTTTATATTTTTAAATTTGTAAAATTTATTATAACTAGATGAAATTCTAATAAAATGGCTGAAATTTACAAATAAATTTTACAATTTTTAAAGCTACATCTCTAAAATGACTAAAATAACCTCATTATTTAAATTTTTTTTAGTTTTCTCTCCTCCCATTATTTTTTCCTTTCCACTTTTTTACTTTCTCTTTTTTCTTTCATTTTTATTTATATTTTTTTATTGATTTTATTTTTTCCTCATTTCTCCCTCCTTTTTCATTT
>CATIWM010716386.1:0-21425 GCA_949671775.1 Mallotus repandus
TAAAAATTATTAGTTATTTGTTAATAAAAATTTAAAAATAATAAAATTTATATTTTCCTTATATAACAATTTAAATATTACAACCTCATCAAATATATAATTTATTACAATTTTAGTAAATTTTTTATTTGAACTATGACACTTTATTTCTTCAATATTTTTAATATTAATACTTTTATATATTCAAAAATTAATTTGATGTAATATTTTAAGTTCAATTAATAATTAAATGAAAAATATTAATTAATTTAATTTTAACTCTTTTTATTAAATTTTATAATAATATCTTAAAATAATAATTACACTACCTTTTTACAGAAAATATACTTTCAAACAAATTACATGCTCTATTTTTTATTTATTAATTTTTAATTTATAAAAATATCTACTTTTAAAAATATTATATACTTTTCCTATTTTCATAAAATTTATTAATTTTATTTTTTATCATTTACTTATTAATATAATAAGACTTATAAAATTATGTTATCTAATTTGATTTGTATTTGATAAAATATAAGTAGACCTAATTAAATAGAAAAATATATATTTTTAACAAAATTATCACTAAAATTTTAATTAATTTAATTTTGTTAGAGGTAAAATAGAAATTAACGTAATTAAAATAGGAAACATACTTTCAATTAAATTAAAATTATATGTTAATCAATATCATTTTTATTAGAGATAAAATAGAAGTTAACCTAATTAAAGTAGGAAATATACTTTCAAATATTAAATAGGAAACATACTTTCAATCATATTAAAATTATATTTTAACTAAATTAATTTTTATTTGAGATAAAATAGAAGTTATTCGGGATAAGATAGAAGCTAACCTAATTAGAATAGGAAATAGACTTTTTATCAAATTAAAATTATATTTTAATTTACTTTTATTAGTAAATGACTTAATTATCCAATTTTTATATAATAACGGGTGAAGACTTATTCGTAATTTTGTTTGTCCCCCCTTTGTACATTTATATATATTATATATATATACATCAAAACTGATTCCAACTCAATAAGTTTAATTGTAATATAATCACATGTTTATTTAGTAGGTGAGTTTTTATTCATCATCAAATGTTTTATAATATAAATGATTTGTTATTTTATGTGTTGTGATGATGTCACGACCCGATCTCCAAAGGCACGTGATCAGTATTAGGAAATAAGAAAGTATGAAACTTCCAAAACCGGTAGTAAGTCTTAAAAAAATTTCACAATAAATTAACAAAATTTAAAATTTTAAAGAAAATTTTGCAAAGTTTCCTTTGTACCGGGACAAAACCAACACCTGTGGAAAGAAGATAACATTTCAAAAATATTTTTCCTATCATACTACAACCACAACACAATAATCAACACCAAATTTATATATATTCATCACAGTGCAAAGTATAAATACAAATTATACAAACAGTCTAATTACTGCGGTATCTAAAATTCAAGGACATAATACATATTTTAAATAAACCTACATAAAATAGCTGGAGAAGAAGAAACCCCATGCAGACAACGAGAAATATCTGTTTGACTGTGAGATTCTAAAAAAATAAAATTGAGAGAAATCAGATTTCACTAAGTAAATTAATATTATAAAACACATGTTGATTTCTGGAATACTTATTTAAAACCTTTAAATTTATTTGAATAAATGAATGTTCAAAAATCCTTTATTTTGCTAAAATTATCTTTATAGAAATACCTTTCCAAAATTATAAACCTCTTTAATACAAATAGATCATGCGAAAATAAAATCTTACAATAATATAAAATCCTTTTGTGGAAATCATAGTTAACCATGAACCTCAACTCTACTAGCCTTTCGACTCTCTTAAATTCAAGTGACTGCCGTCCAGAGAAATCATACTCAACCGAGTTACAGCTGTAGTCAGGTCACTTAGTCCACTATCGATGTCCTGAAAGAATAAGTTCAACTGAGTTACATCTCAGTTCCGGCCTGAGAGAACAAGCTCCAATGAGCTCAAATTTACAATTTCATTGCCCTAGAGAACAAGTTCAACTGAGCCAATCACTAATGTATAACAACCCAAAATTTAAACCAGTGCGCACATGATATTAGTAACACTTGCTAGATAGCACGTTCTACCATATTCTCTAAACAATTATATTATATATGAAATAAAATAAAATGAAACAAAGCATAATTAAAATACTTTCTCAAAGTTTAATATCGAATAAGCAAATAAAATATTCAGCTTCATCATCTTATATTTCATTACATAAAATTTATAATTTAAGCATAAATTCAATAGACATTTTATACTATCAACTCATAGGTGGAGCGTATTGGCCAATGCATCCTCGGCTATCTATGCTCTGCACCTTCTGCTCTCGAACTCTCTAAATAATTAAAATATTTACTTAGTAAATAGTTTTAAATAAACTCTTAAAAATCTTAGAAAAATTTTAGAAAAATTATAAAAATCAAGGAATTATCAAAATAATCCTATGAACACTATAAATGATTAATTTTCAAGTTTAAAAGATATTTCCGATGAATTAAACTAATTTAAATGGAATTAAAATAATTTCCGCTAAAACCAATCCAAATTTTTTATCTCATTATCTGTGAGGAATTAAGTTTCGCTCCAGTTATGGAAATTAATCACCACAATTTATTCTATTTAATAAAAATAAAATCTTAATTTTTCGATCGGTCCTAGTTACATTATGGGTGGAACCAGTTGGAATTCTCATCGGAAACGCAACACCTAACCAAACCAAGTACAACAACATCATGGTGCCAACAATTTATAGAGTCCAATTATACCTTCAAATACTTCAAATAGACACTGAAATAAGAGATCGAACAATAAATAGAAAATTACCCAATAAATTAGTAGAAAATTCAAACGACGGAGTTAGTGTTATGGATATGATTTACCCTTGTATTTGTTTCATAATTGATCACTTTGTTGTTTGTTAGTCTTGCTATCTGTGTAGTGTTTCACTTCAATTATACCTCTGTATTTCATAATTTATATATCATGTACATCTGCAGCTCAATGAATATGACATACACAAGTAATATTTTCTTCATCAATTCTACTTAAAGCCTGAACCTTTTATTGTCAGTTCAAAAGTTTACAACTAACAATTCTTACTTTTTTGAATTTTGGTCTAACCATTTACCATTAAGGATCAGGTTACCAAGAAGGTTCTTCTTCAAGGACCGAGTGAGGATGGATTGTATGCACTTCGATCAACACCTAAGCGAGCCATGGTAGCTGAATGTCCTTCCTTTCAAGACTGACATGCTCAATTAGGTCATCCCCAACCTCGAACTATTTCAAAAATTCTCAAAGATTTTAATCTTTCATCTTTAGACAATAAATCTCTACCTTGCTCATCTTGTTATTTAGAAAAACTGCCAAACTTCCTTTTGCATCTGTTAAACACCATAGTGTTTCTCCTTTTGAAATAATACATTCAGATGTATGGGGACCTTCTCCCACTCTTTCTAATCAAGGACATTGTTATGCAGTTTTATTCATTGATGATTATTCTCGTTTTACCTGGGTTTATTTCCTTAAACACAAAAGTGTAGTTTATGATTATTTCCTATACTTTCAAGCTTATGTCAATAGACAATTTAACACTCAAATTAAAGTTTTCCACTTTGATTGGGGTGGCAAATACCAAAAACTTCACAAATATTTTCTTAGTCAAGGAATAATTCATCGCATTTCATGTCCTTATACACATGAACAAAACAACTAAACTGAATGTAAAATCAGACATTTGATTAATACCGGTCTCACATTGTTAGCACATGCCAAAGTTCCTTTCAAATTTTGGACATATGCTTTCTAAATGGCTGCTATGTTCATTAACAATTTACCTTCCCATCCATTGATCACCTTATTTTGTTTTGCAAAAAAAATCAACCCAATTACTCTTCCCTTAAACCTTTTGGCATACCATAATTCCCCTCCTTCGCCCATATAACAAAAATAAAATTTCATTTCGTACTAAACCTTGTGTTTTTCTCAGCAATAGTCCCACTCATGCCGGATTCTTATGTCTTGACACACAAACTCATCGTGTGTATATTGCTAGTAGGGGTGTAACCGAGCTGAGCTTTCGCTACCTCGAGCTTGGCTTATTTATAATTGACCGAGCTCGTTATCCTATTCAGTGTTCACTAGCTATTCACGAGTCTAAAGAAATTTTAAAAAATATAAACTATAAATTAAAATTATACATTAAAAATTAAAAATAAATTATTTATTAGATAAATAACAATATATTTAATAAAAATTATGATTTTTTTAATAATATATTTTCTAAAATATTTCTTATAATTCAAATTTTATATATTATATATATAAAATCAAATTATTAACCATTAAAATTACGAGTTGGCTCACGAGCTTCTATTCGAGCTTGTTCGCAAGCTTCACGAGCCGAGTTTTGTATAACTTGAGCTCGGCTCGTTTATTAAATGAGCTTCAATATGCAAGCTTGAATGAGCTTTTATCGAATCAAACACCGAGCTGCTTGTGAGCGGCTCAACTAGTTTACACACTTAACTGCTAGGAATGTCAAATTCCTTGAGTCATCCTATCCCTTCACCAAAATAGTCCAATCTATAGTTAACAATGATAAGGACTCTTCTCCATGGCTCCAACTGATTATGCTATATCCCTTCTCTCATTGTCCAACAACCTCAGGTACTCATCCTATCTCTTCTCTACCTTTATCTCCACACACTTCTAATACCATCACACCACTATCTTCTCAACCCGACACCCATCCCAACACACCTCTAGCTTTCCCACCAGATACTCATCCTACTTCATCTCCTCAAGGAATCCTATTAGTAGTTGATCTCTCCCAATATCCAAACACCCTTTTTTTATCTCCACTCAACCACTTCGGGAACACCCAATGAGACTTTTTGGCCATCCACCTTAGCTTGCAGACAAGCCCACCTCACAATCACCACCACTTCACAACCTCAAATTGAACCCAAAACCTTTAACCAAGCCAACAAATTCCTTAAATGGCGTCAAGCCATGACAACTGAATTCACTGTCCTTCTCAAAAATAATGCATAGTTCCTTGTTCCCAAACCTCCAGATAAAAATATTATTTTAAAAAAGTGGTTATTCAGGATCAAAAGAAATGTTGATGGTATAATAGAGCGCTACAAGGCCCGCCTAGTAGCTCGTGGGTATACTCAAGAGAGTGGTGTGGACTATACAGAGACGTTTAGCCCTGTGGTTAAGTACACAACTATACGTACTGTTATTGCAATTGCTACTACTCATAAATGGCCAATCTGATAACTTGATATCTCTAATGCTTTCTTATATGGTTTTCTTGATACTGAAATCTATATGGAGCAACCTAAGGGATTCATTGATGCTATTCACCCTGATTATGTCTGCCGACTACACAAATCACTCTATAGTTTGAAGCAAGCCCCTTGGGCACGGTTCCAACGATTGTATGAGTTTCTTCTTCAACATGGTTTTCATTCATCTCAAATCGATCACTCCCTATTTTATGGAAATTTGATAATGAGCAACTTTTCATACTCATTTATGTTGATGATATCTTGGTGATTGGCTCCTCCATTGCTATGGTAAACCACTTCATCTCTCAACTCAATGCTACTTTTCTAGTTCGGCAACTTGGGTCATTAAATTACTTTCTAGGTATAGAAGCAAGATATTGTTCTTCGAGCGTGACTCTTACTCAAACTAAATACATTCAAGATCTTCTTGCTCAAGCCAACATGTCCTCATGCAAACCATGTGCCACATTGATGGTCACTTCTCCTCCATTAACTAAAGCCAATGGTACCTTGTTTAACGATCCTACTCTTTATCATCAAATTATTGGAGGTCTCCAATACATCACTCTTACTCACCTTGATGTGGCCTTTTCGGTTAACAAACTCTGTCAGTTTATGCACTCTCTAACTCAAGTTCATTGGCAGGCCACTAAGAGACTTTTTCGATACCTCAAATATACAGAGAATTATGGTTTATTCTTTTTTTGCTCTTCGGGTAGCAATTTGTAGTGTTTTATTGATAGTGATTGGGCAGGTTGCCTGATGATCAACGATCAACCAATGGCTATGCCATTTACTTGGGTTCTAATTTAATATCATGGTCGGCCAAGAAATAAACCACAATGGCTCGCTCTTCCATTAAGAGTGAGTATCGCGCCATTGCAAATGCATCCTCTGAAATTCTTTGGTTACGGTCCCTTTTTCAAGAATTGGGATTTCTATCACCACATCCAGCAGTTCTATAGAGTGATAATGTTAGTGCTATTCATTTAACTCAAAATCTTGTTCTACATGCTCACACGAAACATATAGAACTTGACCGACATTTTATTCAGAAAAAGTAGTCTCTGGCATTGTACATATTCGCTTCATCTCAATCAAAGACCAAGTTGCAAACATCCTAACTAAGCCTCTCGGTAGAACAATGTTCGAGCAACACTGAAGCAAGCTTCGCCTCACCCCTTTGGACGGCTCAGCTTGAGGGGGGCTATTACAGATATACATTACCCTTGTATTTGTTTCATAGTTGATCACTTTGTTGTTTGTTAGTCTTGCTATCTGTGTAGTGTTTCACTTCAGTTATACCTCTATATTTCATAATTTATATATCATGTACCTTTGCAGCTTAATGAATATGACATACACAAGTAATATTTTCTCCATTAATTCTGCCTAAAGCCTGAACCTTTACGGTTAAGACGCAAGGTTGGTGTCTATAGACTCTTGGGAAGACAATCAACAAGCTGCCAGTGGTTGTTGGAGTGGATTGCTAGCGACGACGATGATCCGGCAATAACAAAAATGGCAGCAACTTTAGAGGAAAAATTGTATTTTTCTACATAATTTCTACTTGAACAGACACCACCAGCGTGTAGACGATGTCGAAAAGTGTTTATGATTAAAATTTTGTGTCAATCAGAGGTCGTTTTGATAGTTAACGGAAAAGAAGAAAAATACAAGAATCAAAATGATAATTTGCCAGTACAACCCGATTCCCTCCTTCCTCTGCGATGTCTCTTTCTTATACACCCACACACATGCACTGTTTGTCTTTTCCATCTTTACTTTTCTTTTATATATATATATATATATATATATATATATATAACAATGATAATGACAATAATAATAATAATAAAGATAATAATAATAATAACAATCAAAATTCAGATTATTACATATGACATAAAATCAAGATGTTACGATTTATTTTTTTTGTTAAATCAAAATAGTATACCTTTATGTCAAATGTTTCCACATTTCGGAAACGTTTATGTACTGAAAACTTTAGAAAATTTCTTGTAAATATTTCAGAGTCATTTTTGTAAGTATAAAAAAATTAAAAAATATGTTTTCTACTTGAAAACGCATTTTCAACTTAAAAATCATATTTATTTAATATTTTTCCAAATTAAAAAGGAGACAAATTAAAAAATAATTTTATATTTTTCTTAATTAAACAAAATAATTTCTATAATTATACTATTAATTGATAGAATAAATTGAATTTTTTTAATATTTATATATAAAATTTATATCTATATATTTTTAATATTTCTTTATACACCCTATATTTTTAATATTTACACATTTCCTCACATTTATATTTTCTATATTTTTAAAAAATGATCGATTCATGGTATTTGTTTTCCCATTTTTCTATTTTCATTTTCATGCTACATAGCTCACTTCATTGTATAATTGTAGAGTTCACTCATTGCCTCGGTAGAAAACAACAACTCTTGTGTCTTATGAAATAAGTGGTGCATTTGAAAAAAAAAAGAGTGAATTGCATGTACCTTCTTGAGGTTTGACCTAATTTACTGTTATAACTTGAATTCTTATAAATTATAAAATTAAATTTTGGGATTTACAGTGTTAATAATTATTTTATTTTTATTGATTTATGATATTTGATTATTAGTGAAATTAAAATTGAAATTTTGTGTTGGGTATTATTTTAATGTTATTATTATTATTTATGTAAAATCATTGACTTAGTGTATTTTAATAACTTTAAAATTTTTTAAGTGTGTAAATATATATATATGTGTGTGTTGGGAGGAAATAATAAAAATTTGAGATATTATTATTTTAAAATTATTATTTAATTTTTATCACTATTATTTTAAATGTTATTATTTTATTATTTGTTAAAAAAAAAAGGACTGAACACATTTTTTTCGGCCTATTCTTCTTCTTCTTCTTCTTCTTCCTGCCATTACTGAACCAGCAGCTCCCTCCCCATGCCATTGTTCGTTGTCCACGTCAGAGTGCCAGTCCTCCTTCAGCAAGCCAATGATGTCCCCGAGCTCCGGCGAAGTCTCTCTCTCTTTCTTCCCTTTGGTTTCATTTTTTGGCCGAAACTTCTTCTCCTTGTCGGCGACGATTCCGGCATCCTCAGGCCGAGCTTGATAGCTCGTTCTCTTTGTCTCGGAGTGGGCTTCATTTTCCATCCTTCGATTCGTCTAATCCAAGCTCGATTCAACTCCAATTTTAGGAAAATTAAAATTGCCTATTTTTGAATATTAATTATTTTTGAGTTAGAATTAGGATTAAGTGTAGTTATAAATGTTGATCTACTAGTATGAGCTTTCCAAAAATGTATTTAGATTTAATTTATGGAATAATTTTCAAAAATTCACTGTTCCAGGGCTCAGAGTTACTATTCCTGGTCTGGAAAAAAATTTATATTTTTAATAAATTCTTTGATGTATGTTGAGCAAACTTTGTTAAGGAAGTTTATTGAAATTATGTGTAGAATTTTTATTATGAATTTTTGAAGGTTTATGTGAAAAAATGAATTTTTGGAAAAATTAGTATAAATTAGTAATTTTTATATTTTAGTTGAAATTATTGTTAATTATTATGTTTTGGACAGCTTTTGAGTAAATAATAGTATTAAAATAATTTTTATGAATTATTTACTATTTTTAGCTAATTATTAGTAAATTCCGGAAAAATATATGAATAATAATTTTGTCTATTATTTTTAAGCTTAAATGAGTTTTTGGTTATTTTTATTATATATTTGAACAATTTAAATTATTATTTGTAATTAATGCTATTTAATTGCAAAATTTGAAAGAATGTATTTTACTAATGAAATTTAATTATAAATTAGAATTTTATTATGTATTTTGGAAATAAATGTCTTTTATGTTTTTATTATGTAAATAAATTGAATTATGGTATTTAAATGAATTTTTATGATTTTTGGTGAATTATTGGAATTTATATTATTTTATTGATTGTGGATTGTGTTGGTTCTCAGTTGGGCAATAATTTTCGGGGCCCAACCCGAGAAATTGATCTGTGAATAACTTGAAGCGTGTTTGTGTGCAGGAACGGCTCTACTTTTGTAGAGAGAAATCTATTTTATGAAGGAGACTTTGCCGAAATTTTGGTAGATTTTTCGTAAAACGTCACATTAGGTCGACCCTAAGTTTTGAATATTAGTCAAGTCGTGTCCTAGATCGATTCTTTCTTTAGAAATCTCTAGAGTATAAAAATTAGAAATTTATTTCTAATTATTTTCTTTTTAGCTGCACCGCGAGCTACGCCTTTAGGACCGGTCCAGACAAACTAGAATAGAGAAGCACACTCGAACTGTGAGTTATTATTATATGTATGCATGACATATAGAATTCATGATTTGACATCTATATTTTGAATAAATATGAATTTATTATTATTTATTATGATTTTATATATGCACACATTTATATTTCATGAATATGATCATACATGCATATATATGTTTTCATAAGAATATTTAAATGCAAATTCTAATTTTGTAATATGGATGCATATGTTTATGATGAATTATTTATTTATTTGGAATAAAATATTTTGAAGGATAGTCGTAAAATGTGCTACCTAGTGGGCTACACTAAAACTATTGTGCAACAGTACGCTAGATGCTAGGTTATGATATATTGATTGATGTGTGAAATGATTTGATGATTATTTGAGATTTGTAGTTGAGAAGCATGACTGTTGTAGCTCGGTTGACTTAGTATCTCAAGGCCAGTTATGCCGGCAGTGAGACTGCGGTAGCTCGGTTGCCTTAGTGTCTCGGGGCCAGTCTACTGTCAATTTGGAAAAGAGAAATATTTTGGTATATAAGTGAGCCTATTGGCTAGTGAGGTTCAAAGATCGAGGTTGCAAAAATTTTAGGGTTTCGCTTCTATCCTCCAGTAAAATAAAATACAAAAAATATTTTCAACCATTTGTGTGAGTTGTATGTATATTTATATAAATATAAATATATGAATATTATTATTGATGCTTGTATGTATGTGCATTAGGTTACATGCATATATATAATAATGATTCACTTAGTGAGGTCTGACCCCCCTCAATTATTTTTCAGGATTCTTCTCGTCAGACCTTTTCTAATATTACTCTTTGTCAGACTCTTTCTTCACCAGCCGATTTATGTAAATCTTGAATTATTACTCTCTTGTATTTATATACGTTGCAGTAGTACTACGTGTTGTTGTAGTATGTTTTTAAATAACTATTGACGGAGATTGTGTATTTGAATGTTTGTAAAATATTTTATTGATATACTAATTATGGAGATTTCATTATGTTATTAAAAGTTTTAATTCCTTGGTATTTTTATATGTATGTTTGATGTGTAATTTGTGTTTAACGCTTGCTACGGATTTCAGATTCGTGTGAATTTCCGTTTCCTAGCGTCAGTCATGACTCCTGGGTTTAGGTCGTGACATTTACACTCACCTCCCTCTTATTTGAAAATCAAATAGTTACATCCCGCAATTTTAATTCCGTCAATATTTAAGTCTCTCCGTTAACTTTTTCGTTTGATTTTTTATATCATAATACATTTATCTCCCTCTTTTTATAAAAATAAAACAATTTAATCCCTAAATTCTAATAAAATAAATAATTTAGTCCTTCAATTTTTAAAATTATTTAAAATTTAAAATTTTAATACTAACTAAATTTTAGACATGTACACATATCTTTATCAATATATATATTTCTAATTATACAAAACACACACTAACACAAAAGTCAAGTTGTAATTTTAATAAATCTATAAATATTCATAAATTTATTTTATATTCATTCTTTTACTTAATTTTATTAATTTTTGCTCCATTTAAAATTAGTATTATTTAAAACTAAAATAATATATAAAATGAATTACTTTAAAAGAAGGTAAAATTAATGAAATCAAACATAAAAATAAATATAAAATAAAATTGATAAAAATTAAGGAATTTACTAAAATTATAATTTGATTTTTTAATTTTGAAATATTGATAAGGAAATGTGTAACTGTTGAAAATTTAGTAAAAATTGTGATTTAAAATTGAAATAATTAAGAAATTAAAAAAGAACAACCATTTTTTATTTTATTAAAATAAAAATGATTAAAGTGTTAGATTTTATAAAACATAGGGAGTAAAATGTTTAGTTTTTATAAAATAGAGGGAGTAAAATATCTTATTTATTAAGATACTAATGGAAAAGTTAACAGAAGGGTTAAACTATTGATGGAATTAAAATTGAGGATGTAAATATTTTATTTTTTAAATAAGAGGGAGACGAGTGTAAATTAGGTCAAACATTGTGGAGGTAAATGTAATTTACTTCTAAAAAAAAAGGGCAACTTTTGATGAAGGATAAGAGTAAACTGGATAAAGATGTCCCCACTCCCGAGCAAAACACTATCCTGGATAGGGCAAACCGGATAAGCAAGTTCATTAGGCAAAAATTCTGAATGAACTGGCGTTTTCCAGCTCTCAGTTTGTAAAAGAAGCTGGTCGCAATGGAAGCTGTAGGACTTCCATATCTGAATGCTGTTACAACAGCTTCACATGCAATACTTCAAAGAGACCAGAGCTCAAAATTCTTTAGAAAATTCAACTACTTTAACTATTCAAACCCAACTTTTCCCAGACTAACTCCAACTCTTACAACTCACCGCTTTGTATGTAAAATTTCACTCTTTTTCAGTTCTGATTAATGGGTTTCCTTTTCTCTTTTCCAAAGTTTGTTTCTTTTACTAGTTTTGTGTCAGTTGTCTATTAATTGAAGTCATTTTCTCATCGAAGCAGGAGCGTGGAAGGGTTGTAAAAATGCAAGCTGGTGATGATGAAGATTATGATTTGAAGCAAATGAGAGATATGGCTGCTGCCAAGAGGAGATGGGATCTTTTGGTAATTTTTGTTATGTGCAGATTTAATATTATTAGAATAGAAAGCTTGATTCTTGGATTCAAAGTCTTTAGTTTTGTGTGTAATTGCGTGTCTTTTGGTTTTAGCAGAACCAATGTTCAGTTTATCGTTGCTTTCATTCTCTAATTTAAATGTTTTTTTTTGTTTTATTTATTTATCTTCAAATAAAGTGAATATTATGTGTTCTGTGGGATGATATGATGTATGAAGGGTTATCTTTATTTTTGTCACGTACGGTTGTGATCACATTGTTTAGTGCATAGAGAGGAACTTCCTAAATTCACAGTGGTCTTCTTTGATTTATTGTATATTTTAAGATAAATATGCTTTAGGCCTTGTTTTGCTTGGTGTAGATTAGAGAAGGAAAAGTAAAGGTTCTTACACCAAGGGAAGCTGGTTATGCAACTCAACTCTCTAACAAAACCCTGCTTGATGTTCGTCCGTCTGTTGAGCGGGAAAAGGTATTTTACCTTTGTTTCTGGGCCTTTTTCCTTCCGTTTTTAAACTCAAATGTTTCAAACATAAAGGCTGGACATTAGTTTATTTTTTCACTGTGCTTGACGCCTTTCAAATGGATGGTGATATAACATTTTAATAGTCATTTTAACTGCCAGTGTCACTGAAAGGTGAAAGCATTTCACTGGAGTGTTACTATGTATAATCATATATGGTCTTTCAGTTCTTTTATTATTGACTCACTTAGTGCAAGTTTTTGTTGAGTAACTGGTAATCAATGTCGCAATACTTCTCTCTGTTTGATGCTTGTTTTGATCTTTTCATTCCCTTTACTTGCTGCATTTATTGCAAATCTTTGGCTCATTCATGATCTCCATGGATTACATCATCTCCTTTTGCCATTTGGTTAGTGTTGAATCTCTCCTGTTTTGAAGGCTTGGGTTAAAGGCTCAACTTGGATTCCAATCTTTGAAGTTGATGATGGACTTGATATTGGAACCCTTACAAGCAAGATCACAACTTTTATGATGGGTAACTTTCAGTTGCTTTATTTTATTATGTCCCATACCATTCTTATCTTTAGAGGCTATTGTTATCAAATAGAATGGTTCAGCTGGGGAAAGGAATGCAATAATGTTTGCCCAAGTGCTATAGGCCAACCAGGAATGGGAGAGTAAAAATCTGATGACCATTTCGACTTAGGATATGCTACTGTTAATTAACGAACGCATAGTTGCATGGAAGAAACATGCTGCATTTAAATATTTTAAGATAGAAGAAACCCATTATTCCTTTTGCCACTTCTTTTTGTTTTCTTGTACTTTGTCCTGCAATGTTTTAAATGGCTTGTGTGTTTGTAGGAGGCTGGTGGAGTGGTGCGCCTACGTTAGCTTATGATAAGTATGTGGTAAATACTTTTCATTTTCTCTTAATTACTTGCAATTTTTTTTCTGCTAATAAGTATATTTCTAATATATTGCTCTTCTATCTTTACCAGACAGTTTTTATCAAAGATTGAGGAGAAATTCCCGAAAGATACAGATCTTATTGTTGCTTGCCAGAGAGGATTGAGGTGAAAGCTTAAATGATCTTGATTTTTGATATCAATTATCTATATGAGTTAATTTTTGTTGTACTTTTCTTTCATGCACGTTCCATTTGATTCGCATTTTTGAAATAAATATATTTTGTTCTAATTTCACCTCAAGTAAGATTATTAGATGGGATATGCCCAACGGAATATAACTGTTTGTCAGGTATCAGACAAGCTGCTCAGCAATAGGATCTGAGTTGTTGTCCCACAACATGAATACATGTTATTTCCACATTTTACTCTGATTTATTTTTGTCTAAGTAGCTGCTCAAGGTATTAACCTTTGTCATACCTTGTATAATGAAAAAATTAGAAGGGCAAAACATTGAGCTAGATTTGAAAAGAGTCCTGGAGTGGGAAATTGCTATTACCAACAGATAAAATAGATTTATAATCGCATTATTTACATATTGTGTTTTTTTATTCAATCTGAGTCTCCACAGATCTCTAGCTGCTTGTGAGCTGCTCTACAATGCTGGTTATAGAAACCTTTTCTGGGTTCAGGGAGGTCTTGAGGCAGCTGAAGAACAGGTATATACATTTTCAACGTGAATCTTGAGATTCCCATTTTTTAAAGTTGTTTTGACATTTTTCTCTTTTATATTAATCAAATAACAGAGTTGAACTCATCTGGTATCTTAACTTGTATTGAGTAGGATCTTGCAACAGAAGGTCCTCAGCCTCTTAAGTTTGCTGGAATTGGAGGGCTCTCTGAGTTCCTTGGGTATGCATCTCATCTTTGCTATTTATTGATGGTCCTCAAAACTTCAAGATAACACAAACCTGTCATATAATTGGTCTTGACATAAATGATTTCCCGTGATTAATAAAATGAATGCCACTTGTTACATAAATTTGCACTTCCATGCTATGCATGCCTGGATTCCGGTAAATCCATGCTTTTTGGATAATCATGTGACTTGAAGAATGGCCTCTCCAGATGGGTCATCACATTCAATTAAGATATCTATGGGTACATAACTTTAGATTTCGACACACATAATTTGAAGATTAGCCTTCCTGCAAAGGGGGCATCACATTCAATTATGATATATGGGGAGTAGATATTATATAAAGCCATATATCATGCCCATTTGCTGCCTTAAGGTTGCTAAAGCTCACATTCAAAGTAGAGCTTTCCAAAACACAGGTTTGTTGAAAGCATCATTTTATTGCTTGCCCAATTGCCCTGTAGCCTCTGTTTTCTCAAAATAAGGAAATGAATGCTGCAGTTGGAGGAGCTGCTCCAAACAGGGATTTCTGTTCTCATACGCTCTATATGAGTATATCATTTTTCTTGTAAGAGACCCTATTATGGATTTGGCCTTTCAATACTTGAAAATTGAAATTGAAATTGTTGTCTATGTATTGGACCTTTCCAGATATTTAATTTGTTGCTGACTGCTAGAAAAATTTCAGTTGGACAGATCAACAGAGAGTTGCAGCTGCCAAAGAAGGTTGGGGTTATAGATTAGTATTCTCAGCACGTCTGGTAATTACAGTGTTTTGCCTCTCTGGTTATGAACCTATTTTGTGAAAGCAAAATCCAGTTGTTGGTTTAGTGATGTCCATTTGGTTTCTGCAGATTGGAGTCATTCTTGTTGCTGATGCCTTGTTTCTTGGTGCTCAGCAAGTAAGTCGCTATATTCAGGATATAAGGTCACACTGATTTGAGCTTGAAGGTTCTTGATTCGTTGACCTTAGAGGACATTATTCTCAAAAAGAATAGAGTCTGCAGATACGCAGAGAATCCCAATTTTGGAGCCTAGAGTAGTGTACGATGACAAGTAGGTCCTTGTTTACTAGTTGGTTCTATTTCACATGTTTCCAGCTGTCTAATAACATGATATGCAGGCATGTATTCATTTGGGGTAATGTGATGCCTATGCTCTGTTGATAAAGCTGCACATACATTCGGTACATAAAAATGATGTCTGAAAGCTTTTATATATATTTTGAGTTTCAATTCCTGGAGGAATCTCCCTATCTAAACTTTTCGAGTTGTGAACTGCAGTTGACCAGTTGACTCTAGTCAATATCTTCCACTAGATTTAACCATCCATTTTCTTTTTTAATGCCCACTTCAAAGAAAGTTATGCTTGTAAACATACATGCTTTGCAAAAATCCCAAACTGGCAACTTATTCATAGCATGTCAACATTTTCCAGAATCAACTGCCTTAGTCTAGGTGGAATACAAAATTCAACACTTTAATCCTTGGCCAAAACAAGTCAGGACACTACTTCGAAAAAACTATATATAACACCACCTTTTCTACATAACGCACTCATTACATATCCATATTTTATCTAAACATCGTAACATACTAGACATCATTACATCGATATGAATATGGAGTTGCAACTGCAAGTAGAGGAAATTTTCTGTGCGTGGTTAGACCAACAGATTCAGTCATGTCCAAAACCTCCTCTTTTGCTCCACTGGGCATTGCCCAATTAAACTTGTACAAAAGATTTGCCAAAGCAAGCTCTTCTATGCTTATTGCAAATTGGATTCCCGGACAAGCTCTCCTGCCAGTTCCAAAAGGTATCAATTGGAAGTCATGTCCTTTGAAATCTATACTACTATCCAAGAACCTGTCTGGCCAAAACTCCTCTGCTCGATCCCATGATGCGGGGTCTCTTCCTATTGCCCAAGCGTTGATTATGATTTGGCTTCCTGCTGAAATGTCAAAACCTTTTAGTTTGACATCTTGGGTTGACAGGCGAGGAACTAGTAGTGGAAGCGGAGGATGCAAGCGTAGAGTTTCTTTGAGAACTGCTTTCAGGTATTGCATTTTGTTTAGATCGTTCTCTGTGATTCTTGATTTGTTGTTGCCAATTTCTCTCACTTCATTTTGAAGTTTCTTCATAATGTTTGGGTGCCTTAGGAGCTCTGTCATTGCCCATTCCAGGACTGTGTATGTGGAGTCTGTGCCTGCAGAAAATACATCCTAGCACAAACATAAGATAGAATTTTGTTAGAAATGATTCTTTCACATATATGAACTTGTGTTTTCACCAAGACCACCCATTTGACTCTAAAGATTCAAGAAAATACTAAAGAGTTTTGGTTTAGTGAGACTGGAGTCCTATTCAGAGATTATGAATTCAGAAAACAAAATTCAAGAACATGCATGGCATAACCTGAGAGATAGAGATGTAGAGAGTTACCAAGATGAGAGCCTTAATGCTGATTCGATCAAGAGGAAAACCAGCCATGTTTTCTTTTTGAATCCAAAGCAAAACATCAACAAAATCCTTGCTATCATAATCTCGGAGATCACTGCCCATATGCTCGTCAACTACTCCATCTAGGAAGTTATCAAGCTCTTGAGCTACTCTATCCACTCTAGTGTTCACTCCATTGACATGGTTAATCCAGGCAAGCCATGGAATATAAGTACCAATATTGAACCCCAACAACTCCACAAATTCCCCTAGTAATTCTTTAAAATTTGTACCATCTTTCGTTGCTATATGCTTTCTACCAAGAGCCACTCTACACACTACATCATTGGTAAGCGTTGCCAAGATTTCGCTTAAATTGAGTGGCGAAGAAGAAGAAGAACATGATTTCGCGACTCTATTAATCATGCACTCCGTTTCTTCTTCCCTTACATGCCGAAAAGATTGTACCCTTTTGGTACTTAAAAGATGTAGAACACTTAAACCTTTCATCAGCCTCCAGTATTCACCGTAAGGAGCAGTGGCTATATCTTTTCGGTTATAGAGAAGTTTCGCAGATATGCTTGATCTCGGCCTGTCTGCAAAAACAAGATCATGGGTCTTGATGACCTCGCGAGCCATTTCAGCTGATGAGATAACAATTACTGGAACACTCCCCAACCCCAAGTGAAGCAGCATTACAGGGCCATGAGTTTGAGCCAAAGACCGCAAAGACCGATGCGGGTGCAAGCCAACTCGATGAAGATTTCCTATGATTGGGAGGGTAGGTGGAGAAGGTGGCAAGGACTTCTTCTTCTTGCCGGTAAGTGGAGACCATTTCAAGAGGAAAACAATGGAAGATAAGGCTATGAAGGTGAGTGATAAGGCAAGTGTGTAAGAAACATTTCCAACTTGCTCCATTTTTGCTTGTGCAAAAGTGTAGTGTGAGCATAATATTTTGTTCAACATCTTGGGGTATAAATACATAGCATGACGAAGTTGCCTGTTGCGTTAGTCAATGGATATTGGCATATTACTACATCACTTATAGACTTTGGACTGCATACTTTGGGCATTGGCCATTCCACAGAAAGTTTGATTTGACGTGTAGTTGAGATATTATTGATTTGTGTTGCTTGTTTCATTTTTTTTCCTTTTAATAGGGGGAGAGAATCAATAATCCAACTCTTAATCTATTAATTTTTCAAAAAAAGATATATTATTAAACTATGCAACTTCCGATGCTTGTTTCTCTAGTTATGCATCTAGTAGTTGGCTATAATGTGCGTATAGGTACCGGTATGTACAGCGCACTAAATGAATAAATAAAAGGAGTCAAAAAGATAAGTATGGTCCAAATGGCGTGCACTAAAATAAATAGATTGTCAAATTTCAACACAATTTTCATTCAAACACTCTCTATATATATATATTATATCATATCTAATATTTAAATTTATAATATATATTATATTCTTATTGATTAGGTGTATAATATTGAAAATATATGGCACATATTTAATCTTCTTTAAATATAATATTATTAATATAAGTAAATTTTTTTTGTTTATATGATAATTCAATTATATAATTAAAAAATGATCAAAGCGTATATTTCACTTGGAAACAGTAAATACAGTCAAAATTATTTTTTTTAATCTAATTGCTTATCAGATTTTGGCACAATAAAGAAATTAAAGAGACTATTTTATTTTTCAAAAATAGAATAGCTTAAGGCTGCTGGAATGATATACAATAGGGAAAATAATTATTTTTATCTTCAACTTTAAGACAATTATTAATTAAATTTTATTTTGAAAATTATTTAAATTTGCTCCTTGAGCTTTATAAATTGTGTCAATTCTATCCAATCTTATTTGAAGAGTCTAATTATATTTTTAAAAATTACTTTTAGATCTCTATAAAATAAATTTCACACTTATTCAAAATTTTCTTCTTTTTTAAAAAAAATAAAAATTGAAAATTATTTTTAAGTTTTAATTTTACTATTTTTGAAATAAATTTAAAAATTAATTTTTAAATTTTTACGTAAAATTTTAATTTTTTATGTATTAATTAAAGATAATAAGAAAAAAGGTGATAACTTGTGAATCAATTTATTATATAGACTAATATTAATAAAAATAAAAATAAATAAAATAATGACTTTCAACTATCACTATAAATAATAATAAAATTCTAATTTTTAAAATTTTTCACATTTTTTAGAAAAATTAAATAATTTTTTATATTTAAAAATTTTTAATGAAAAATTAAAAATTTATGAAAAATATTTAGAAATTAATTTTTAAATTTATGTCAAGAGTGAAAAAATTATAAATTAAAAATTTTTCTTATATTTTATTTTTTTCTTATAAAAAAAGAGGATTAAAACATTTAATAAGTGTTAAATTTATTTTATAGGGATCTAAAAATACTTTTTAAAAATATAATTAGGTCCTTCAAATAAAATTGAATAGAATTGTACAATTCATAAATTTGAAGGAGCAAATTGAAATAACTCAAATTTCAATTGAAAAAAAAAATCTGATTGACTTAAGGCTGAAACAAAGGCTGCTTGGAATTAATTTTTTTTTTTTTTGAACAAAGGTTGCTTGCAAATGACTCAATGTTGAATTCATAATATTAATTTAAAAATAAATCCATTATCAAGCCTCTGAATTTTGACACTTTATTTTATTGAGCCCCTCAAATTTTATTTTGTTTTATTAAGCCCTCAATCTTTTATTTTTGTATAAATTAAGGACAAATTATACTAAAATTGTGAAATAATTTCTATTTATTCTATCAAAATTGTGATGTCAGTGGTAAATTTTAATAGTGAATATGTCATTAGAATTACTAATTGAAACATATAACCACCATCGACATTTTTTCTTACACATTACCCTCACCTTTTTTCTTTCATTCTTCACAAAACGTATCTCTAAACCTTTTATAACAACATATTTAGCAACAGCGAACCTGAATTGTTGCACAATTTCATTATTTCAATTTAATTTGTCCTTAATCTATACGAAAATAAAAGATTGAGGGCTTAATAAAATATAATAAAAATTAAGGGACTCAATAAAATAAAATGTCAAAATTTAGAGACCTCATAATAGATTTATCCTAATTTAAATTTATTTCATTAATAATTAACTTAAACTTTATGATAAAATTAATGATTTTCCAATAGAATAATATGTTGATTTTCACTTTGAATTCAACATTTTACTTTGACAAATCAATATTGAATTTCGCTTTTCTTAAATATATATATTTTTGTTATGGATAATATTTCTTATCGCGAGGAGCAATATCAATAGTACGTCACTTCTAGCGACAATTTATCTTAATGCTCTTGATTTTTTTATAATTATATTATTAAAAAAAATATTTACTTAGAGTGATAGGTGTTTAAATTATTATATAATGAATTTATTCGGTGCATTTTAAATTTTAAATTTTATTAATTTAATTAATTATTAAAAAATTAAAATTATAAAATTATAAAAATAAATTTAAATTAATATTGGAAGCAATATTAGAATTGCTTCAAAAGTTTTTTGTCCTAGCGGATCGCGATGCACTATAGGAATTACTATTCTTTTGTTATTTTGTCAAGTGCAGGAGTGGCTAGACCAGACCAATATCAGCTTAATAATAAAATTAAAGCCCTTGTTTCTTTTTTTTAACCACTAAAACATATATATCCTTAATCCAAATTAGACATTATAAGAAAGAGAGAGCAAGATTTTTATAATAAAAATAATAACAAAATGAATATGAATATTTCTTGGTTATGCAGGATATGTATGATCTCTAGTGCTAATGCATGCCCTGAATTTTTTTTTTTATCTTTATTGAATTATATAAATGTTTCTCAGCTTATGATATCTAAAAAGTACAGAATTTAATTAGTTAGAGAGTGAAAAATATTTTAAGTACGGTATAAATTGTACTATTATTAATTTTTATTATATAGTCTATTAATATATATTACATAAAAATTTAATTTTTATTGCATAAAATTAGAATTAAGAGTACAACAAAATCACAAATTAAGCATCTCAATTACCATATTTCCTTTATTAATTATATGTCTAAGATTATAGAATTGCGAATTGAAAATATTTAGGATTAATAGACCCTCAATTAAAATAAGGAGTTGCAACAGCAGCAAGAGGAAATTTTCTCTGTGTACTTATACCAGCAGATTCAGTCATGTCCAAATCATCCTCCTTTACTCCATCAGGCAAGCTCCAATCAAACTTATGCAAAAGTGACGTAGTGGAAACTTACAAGAACAAGATAGATATATTGCTAGGCGTTGAATCGCGCACGATTACCGCCAAACAATCCTCTAAAACCTATTGAATTGCGCACAACTACTAGGAATTAGGCATCCAAATCACACTCAATTTGGGATAAAA
>CATIWM010716474.1:0-19829 GCA_949671775.1 Mallotus repandus
ATATAGATTAATGATTGATATTAGAAAAGTTTATTTTGGAAGAAATTATTGTTAATATGTATATATGTATAGTGCAGCATTAAAGTAATAAGACTGTTTAATGATAATGTTAATCAAAAGATAGAAGTTTATTGGAATTTAACCTCCTCTCCAATATTCAAATATTATAAAAAAAATTTAGATAAATATTATGAATTTTTAAAATGGGACACATCAGCCAAAATAAAAAAGTATTGAATAAAGAGAAATTATAGGGAGCTCAGCATTTAATATATATATATATATATATATATATATAATCGTATATCTGTGCATTGCGTGGGCTACTTATTAATAAATTATTTATTTATATTTTAATATATTTTATCAGTAAAAAATTTAAATTATAGAATATATAAATAATAAAATTTATAAAAAGGGTTTATATAGATTGAAAATTAGTATAATAAAATTTTAAATATAAATAAAAAGGATAATAAATAGTATAGAAGTTTACTCTGAGGTTTAATAATGTTACACATAAAATTTTAATAATAAATATTGAAATATAAGATTAGTTATAAATTTAATTTTTGTTACCATAATTTTTAGTTATAATAAAATTAGTTTTTAAAATTATTAGATTATTATTAGAGTATATATAGTAGTGTTTTTATTAAAAAATAGTACTAAATAATAATTATATTATTATATTTTTAAATGTTTTTAAAAAAAATTAATGGTTTGAAAAAAAATATTTGAGTGATTTTAGGTAGAAAAATATGTAGTATATAAATATCTTTAGAATTTGAGTAGGATTGAGATATGTATAATAATATTTTAATTTAAAAAATAATACTAAATAAAATATGGTGAATATTTTATTTTTAATAAAATTTAAGATTTTTAATAATTTGACATGTTAACTTTTACAGTGAATATTCAATATGAAGATAGACACCTGTCAAAATTTTGACATAATAACTTTAGAGCACAACATTATATATATATATATATATATATATATATATATATATGAAATTTTTATTTAGCAATTACATAATGGTTGCTCAAATTGAATTACTTGAAATAATACAAATAATTAAATTGTCTGATTAATTCTACTTCGATTACTAGTCAAATTGATTGAGTTGAATACTACTAATAATTAATTTGTCACCAATTGATACTAATTCGATAAGTAGTTTAAATGATTGTTTCCTACTAATAATTGAATGTAATGATTAATACTAATCCGATTAGAGTTATTTTTTAGTTGATGGCCTTTTCATTTCATATATTTTTTTGAAACAAATTAATTGAAATTAAATTTTTACTGCATAAGGCAAATATTTTTTTTATACATATCTTATATTTAGTAGGTATAAAAAATTAAAAAATGTATCATCCAAATTTTGATATTTGAATTTTTCTTTTTAACTTTTATTGATCGAATTTTTATTATTTCATTAACTAGATATCCATTAAAAATATTTAAATATATTCTTAAACTAACATATAAGAACGATGTATTTTTTAAAATATTTACTCTTAACATTATTATTGTCCTATAAAAATAATTTAAATTAACCTAAGTTAAATATATTAAAATTCAATAATTAATTTGTACGTTTTATATTTTCTGTCCTATCCAATTTTCTTTTTGACATAAATGAATAAAAATAATTATTCATTTAATAATCCTTCATATATATGTGCCAAGATATTAAAATTCTCATCTCAAACATGCTTTCTTGTCACCGCCATGAACAAAATTCTACCAAGTAGCTTTCTTTTATTTTTTCTCCAAGATCATATTTTTAAGGAAAATCATTAGTTCTATTTTGAACTTCGAACAAATTATCAATTAAATTTTATTTTAAAAATTATTTTAATTCGTTTATTCAATTTTATAAATTGTATTAATTTTATTTAATTTTATTTAAAAAATTTAATTATATTTTTTAAAATTACTTTTAAATTCTTATAAAATAAATTTGACTCTTATTAAATTTTTTATCCTCTTTTTTTATAAGAAAAATAAAATGAAAGAAAATATTTTTAAATTTTAATTTTGTCACTCTTAATATAAATTTAAAAATTAATTTTTAAATATTTTTCATAAATATTTAATTTTTCACTAAAATATTTTCTTACATTTTATTTTTTCTTATAGAAAAAAGAAGAAAAAATTGAATAAGTGTTAAATTTATTTTACTGGGATTTAAAAGTAATTTTTAAAAATATAATTAGATCCTTTAAATAAAATTGGATAGAATTTACACAATTTATAAAGTTGAATGAGCAAATTGAAATGACTTTCAAAGTAGAATTTAATTTATAATTGGCGTAAAGTTGATAGTAGAACAAATCATTTTTCCTATTCTTAAAATATTTAATGCTAAAATATTATTGGAAAAGAAATTTTTTTAAGTCAACTATATCTAAAATAATATATTGTAAAATTTAGTTTCCTTATTTAACATATAAATTTGAAATTTTAATTTTTAAGTACTCTAAATATTCATATAATGGAATGTTTGTCACTTAAAATAAATTTTATATTTTAAAACTACAATTTTATCCCTAAAAATAGAATAAAATTTTTAAAATATTATTTTGTGCCGAGATAAATTTTGCCTCTTAACATTACTGTTTCTTCTCATTACAACTGCAAAAATAAAACCTCTTAACGATAAGAATAAGATAGGAAAACTGATTTCATTCACAATTCTTGTACGACTACTTTCTTAATTTTTTTGTTTGCCTGTTGAATCGAGTGGACTTGCGAGTTATTTGGGATCAATTTAAAAAAAATTAAAACCGATTTAATTATTATCGAGTTGAGTTTGAAATATTCAAACAGACTATTAAATTAAGTTTGAACTTCTAAACATATAACTTGACTGACTCACAAATTTAATCAAACTCAATCGAGTTTATGTATATTTACTATTTTACTCTTTTATTTTAATATAATTATAAATACATTTTATTAAATTGAATCGAGTTGAATTTAAACATTTAAAAAATATATATTTTTTAAATTTAAAATTTTATTTAATCAATTAAATTGAACTCAAATTTTTAAATTACTCGATCAATTTTAAGTTAAGTTCTAATATCAAATTTAAAAATCAAATCAAGTTTGATTTTGACAATATACCAACTCGACTAGATTATACCGCTGTTGAGTTTTTAAGTATTCTTAATTTTTTTCCCCAATTTTACATTTATGCGCACAGCACAGCAGCAAAAGAAGGGGAAAAAAAATAGAAAAATTATAATATTGGAAATTTCTTCACATCCATAACTGCGAAAAGCCTGTTTGTGTCTTTGTCAATATCTCCCTCCTTCTGCGTGTGTGCAAGCTTTGGAAGGAAATCAGAAAGAAGAATGGCGAGTAGATATTGGGTGGTGTCATTACCAGTCCAAAATTCAGCTTCCACTTTATGGAACCGTTTACAAGATCAAATCTCCAAGCATTCCTTTGATACTCCTCTTTACAGGGTTTCTTTTTAGTTTTCACTTTACCTGATCTGATTGATTTTTTTTCCTGCAATCTCTTTTTCAATTTTATATCTTTTCTTGATTTTGGGTTCTGGGTTTTATTTGTTTCAGTTTAATATTCCTAATCTCCGTGTTGGAACTCTCGATTCTCTTCTTTCCCTCAGTGATGATCTCTTAAAGGTGGCTGTTTCTTTTATCTTGATTTTATTTAATTATCCTCTTTTTAGCTTAATTTGATCACACGCTGCAAAATTTGTTCATTTTATGCGGTCCTTTTGTTGATTTGAATTGCTTTTTTTTGCTTAATTGCCATTGAATTCTTGCAATGTCAACTCTAAAGTTTGTCCTTTTCTGTTTGATTTGTATGTTTATTGGGTATTGGTGAATTGGACTGCTTGTTTATGATTAGATACTGTTGCTACTGTGGTTTGATTTCTTAATACTTCTTTTATTTGTTTGGTTCAACTGAATGCGTAGTCAAATAGCTTTATAGAAGGAGTTTCTCACAAGATTAGGAGACAGATCGAGGAACTAGAGAGGGTATCTGGTGTGGAGAGCAGTGCTTTGACTGTTGATGGTGTTCCTGTTGATTCATATCTCACAAGGTAGTGTTTTATTGTCAGTGATGTTTTGATTTCAATACAGATGTGGTGTTCTTATTTCTTGTTTGATTGCAAAAGTTTGTGGTTATATAAATTGGGTTTTTTTGGTGTCATGGTGGTAGGTTTGTTTGGGATGAAGCCAGGTATCCAACAATGTCACCTCTAAGGGAGACTATCGATAGCATTCATACTCAAGTTGCAAAGATTGAGGATGACCTCAAGGTGATTTGATTCTTTTTTTTATATATAATAGTACAGTTGATTTTCTTTTAGTGCTAGTTTCTGAGAAATTAAAAGTTAAGATATGACACCAGTTGATGAGGCATTATGCATGTTGATTTATTTTTAATGATACATATGGGGTCATGTGTAGTGCTTGGTTTTTTTTTTTTTTTGGATTTTTTTTCTCTTTAATTCTTTTACAAATTCAGTTGCTACTGTTACTTCTTTGACAGAAACAAGATATCATATACAATATGTATGACCCATATAAAATATTAGTCATTATCAATAGCCATGGTGTCATGAATTTAGCATTTTTTATGCATTCAGAATCTTGGGATTGCTGTGCTCATTTGCACTTTTGCATTTTGTGCACTGCTGTTTGTTTTTGCTAATTATGTTGTGTATGTCATTCATGTATGATTGCAAGTGGCTATCATCCTTATTTTGGTGTTTTCTCTGCAATAATTGACGAAATGCTTAAGTACTTTATTGATTATTTCCCCCAAAGGAATGGAAGTTCGGGCCTTTAAATTTTGTGTTTTATGTTAGGTTCGTGTTGCTGAGTATAACAATGTGCGCAGTCAACTCAATGCTATCAACCGAAAGCAAAGTGGAAGGTATGAATTTCTTTTGACTTTTGAGTCTAATCATGTTATATAAGATTACTTCTTCTCATTTCTTGAATGACCAGTGTGTATAAATTTCAGCTTAGCAGTCCGTGATCTTTCCAATTTAGTGAAACCAGAAGATATTATTTCCTCTGAACATCTTACTACCCTACTTGCAATTGTTCCCAAGTATTCACAGAAGGACTGGTTGGCAAGCTATGAAACATTGACTAGCTATGTGGTAAGATTTGGTTTCCTTTATTTGTGAATCATTAATCTAGTGATCACCACCCTGAGCTTTGTTATCCTTAGTGGCATAGTTCCTTAGCTCCTTATTTTACACTAATATACTGTGTCAGATAAAGATACTTTATTGGTTTGATGTCTTTGCCATTTTGACCATTTCACATTTGAAGTTAGTGGGAAATTTTATGGAATTTTGGAAAGTAGGCGAGCCTAATCCTAGGACATTTGGTGTATCAGATATTTGTCCTTGTCCAAGTATCATAGTTTAGTTCTGTAATGTCGTTACTGGAGACCAGTTCCCTTAGGTTAAACATATTATTTTTAGCTTAACTATTTGTTGAAAATTTCTGTACTTTATAGTACTACATTGTTGCTATATTTACCTTGATTTATCTGGCTTGGCCTTTTCAGGTTCCCAGGTCCTCCAAGAAGTTATATGAGGATAACGAATATGCACTTTACACAGTAACACTATTTATACGTGTTGCAGATAATTTTAGAACCAGTGCACGTGAAAAAGGCTTCCAAGTAAGTGTACTTTTAGCCTTAGTATGAGTAAATCTTGAATATATTGCACAAAGTGAATTGAGCTGGTAGGAAATGTTTAATTAATAATTGTGGGTATTCGTCTCACGTTTCAGATTCGTGATTTTGAATATAGTCCAGAAGCTCAAGAGAGCAGGAAGGAAGAGTTAGAAAAATTAATCCAAGACCAAGAAAGTCTTAGAAGCTCTCTTTTGCAATGGTGCTATACCAGTTATGGAGAGGTAATCTCCTTCCATTACCTATTTTCTTTCTTTTTCTTTGAGATCATATGATGCAGGTTACATTTGGAATAGTTTCTTATATATTTTGTTATGGGTGGAAGTTTTATGTATAAAAAAGGTTTTTGATTTGAACTTATGAGGGAAACAATTGTGAACCGAATTGGAGTTAGCTAAGTTGATGTTTGAAGGAGATAGAATGGCAGCACAGTTGCTGGAAATTTGGGGTGAGGCAGTTGATAATAATTTTGGATCTGACCTGAGTTTAATGATATAGAATGAGGTCAATTTATGACCTCTAGATTAGAGTTATGCGGTGTGTGAATGAAATTCTCACAAGCTTTAAGTTCTCATTTTAAGGATTATTTCCAGGTAACGGAAACGGGAAACGTGGAAACAGATTGGGCGAAATAACATTTTTTAAAAATATAGGAAATGGAAACGTGGGAGAAACGTGTAAATATTAAAAGTATAGGGGTGTGTAAATAAATATAAAAGTATATGAATATATATACATATAAATTTTATATATAAATCTTGAAAAATTTTATTTATTCTATTAATTAGTAGTATAATTATAGAAATTATTTTGTTTAGTTAAGAAAAATATAAAATTATTTTTTAATTTGTCTACTTTCTTATTTAGGAAAATACTAAATAAATGTATTTTCCAAGTTGGAAACGTGTTTCCTAATTTTTCGTATTTGCAGAAACGGCCCTTTCTTGAAGTTTCCGATACGGAAACGTTTTGGAAATGTGAAAACGTCTACTGAGAGAAGTTTCCTTGCATTATAGCCTGGACATAGCTATCAAAATTTTTTTATGGTCAGCTAGCAACGCTTATAAAAATTTTTCTATCTAAGCTGATTTACTATTAGCAGGTGTCATGAAATGCTTAGAGTAAAACAAATGTATTCTAAAAGCAGACTGAAAATGACAAGGGATTTATCTAGTAGAGTTTATTTATTATATTAAATGCCCAAGGCCATTCACAGCTTAAGCAAAGTTACAAGGGAAATTATTCAAATATGTGGTTTTATCAATGGCTTATGCACACTTTACTTTCTGTCTATATGACTTTTTTAGAGCTTGATGGCAAATATTAGTGGGCATGCAGCTGTGATAACTGAGAAATTCTTAATGCCATCTAAGATGGGTTTTCTATTGTTTGGCCTGGGTGTATCTAGGTTCTGATAAGGCATTCTTCACCAAAGACGGTACATGGCATTAATTAAGATGTCAGAGTTTAGGGTTTATCAAGTTCCATCATATAATGTTTGGTTTTGTGTTATGACCTTTTAGAAATATTTTCTCACATTACATCCTCAACCAAGCTGAAATAGTACCATAGAATCAATTTTGGTTGGTCTTTGAAGCTGTATTTGTTTTTTGTTTGCTAGTAAAGAATCACCACTGTCCTATAACTTGCCAAGATCTAGAAATCTGTTGGGAATTGATTATATGTGTTGGCAACATCCTTTGTTAGCTGAATCATTCGAATTCAGAATTATGACAGTTCCTTTCCTGGGAAGTTTCTTTTGTATTCACATGATTGGGGACTCTTTACATGTTGAGATCTATGTGGTGCCTGGAGGCCTATCTGGTTCTTAGAATTGCTGGAAACTGTGTCGATGATTTAATGATTTGGTGTTATTATAATTCTATGAATTTACAAATATTAAAAAAAAAATTGTTTATTGTTGCCTTTGCATTTCTCTTTTAAACATTGAAATCATGCCATGCAGGTTTTCAGCTCCTGGATGCACTTTTGTGCAGTACGCATTTTTACAGAGAGCATCCTAAGATATGGATTGCCACCGTCCTTCTTGGTAATTAGTAATTACTCTATTTATGTCGTGGTTTTCACGTTTTCCTATTAAGATTTGGTGCTTTATTGAGCTTGCTATGTGGACATTTTCAGGCTTGTGTTTTAGCTCCTTCTGTGAAAGCTGAGAAGAAAGTGCGTTCAATCCTTGAAGGATTATGCGACAGTGCAAACAGGCAAGTTGCTATGCACCTTTAACTATTTTCTCATGAAGGTGCTGAAGACTATTTTTCCCAATTAATTTTTTTCACACCGGAATTGAATTATTCTGGATGAGCAAGAAAGGTTTGCAGGAGTGAACACTCTTCACAATATATTCAGGGGGGCGTGGAGTCATAAGTTGGCCTACATTTTTTTTTTTTTTTTTTTTTAGTGAACTCATTTACTTTCTGTTTTTAAAAGAGATTCTGCATTCCCAAGAAGAGTTAAATTAACAAAGTTTTCAAATGCAGTAACAATCATGATTTCGGATTTAGTATTTATCTAAATCTACAGTTTGAAATCACCATTAATGCAATCTTTGGAGAAAGAGAAGAGCTGTGCCTCTGGTCATATTAGCCGTTGTCAAAAGAGAGATATTCAAAATTAGTCATTCTGTGCATTTCCTAATGTTCATGTGTTAGAAAAGACCACACTTTTTTTTTGCTGTGATTCTTCTGGAATTCTACTATTCTCTCTCTCTTGCTCTTGCTGAGTCTTGTTTGCTTTTTTCATTGCTGGGAAACATATCCATTATGCTTGCCTCACCATTCTTATTTTTTCATCTGTATGTTTGTGTCTAGAATGGGATTTTGTGTGCAAAGATATAATGCATTCATTCCCACACATTTTTATTCTGTATCCTGTTATGGTAATGCAGTGCATACTGGAAACCTGAGGAAGAAGTGGGAGGAGCGGTGGGAGCTTTGGGAGGCGATGCTGATACTCATCCTTATGTGTCCTTCACGGTCAATCTTGTTTGAACCACGCAGAGTTGCAGTTCCTTGTCTGTCCTAAATTCCAAGTCCAATGATTCCTTCAGAAATCAACAATAAATGGACAGGAATTGTGATACTGTATATTAGCATTTGATAGATCAATTCTTTGGTTTATTTATATTTGGAGCATGTGAACTTGAAGTGGAGTTCTTGGTTTACGAGTGAGGGCAACATTTGCGGGGAAAATTCAGTAATTAACATTATGTATTTCACACTTATATTTGAGGTCCAGCTCTGGAAAACAAGTTTGTAGTTATTTGCTTGATGTACTTAACTTTACCAGATTATGCAGGTTTGCAAGACATTGCATTTTAAACTGTTTGTGGTTCCCTTTCCATTCTGCAAGTTTTGCAGAATTTAGGATGCCTCTGAATTAACAACTACTTTTTCCATTGGGTCAATTGTATTTAACGGTGGATATTAATGGCTCTGTGTCAAGTTATTTCTCGCCAAAGAAGGGAATCAGACAGGGAGACCCTCTTTCTCCCTATCTTTTCATTTTGCTACCAGAATATTTATCTAGGATGATAATTAAAGAACAACAGCAGAGAGCTATCAAGGGTATCAAAGTAACCAGACACTGCCCACCCATCACTCATTCACAATTCGCCGATGATACAGTGTTATATGGGGAAGCATCTGATTATGAAATTCAGATTTTCCAAGCCACTCTGAGGAAGTACACTTCAGCAACAGGGCAGAAAATTAATTTCAACAAGTCCGAACTCATGTTTAACAAGACAGCTGACCCGGAGAGGAAGAGGTATGTGTGTGATGCTTTTGGTGCTAAGGAATCCGAGTTCACTTCTAAGTATTTAGGCATGCCTTTGCAATGGGGCCAAACAAAGAAGAATTTATTTAATTTTCTGCTTCAAAGAACATATGATAGAATTCAATCTTGGAAATCGAAATTTCTTTCTCTGGCTGGTAGAGAGACCATGGTGAAAGCCGTCTTACAAGCTCTTCCGGCTTTTGTAATGTCTGTAATTAAGCTTCCGGTGGGTATAACTCAGCAAATAGAAACATTTAGGAGAAATTTTTGGTGGAGCCAAGATGCTGATTCTAGGAAAATGCACTGGATAAATTGGGGGGGTGCTGACATATAAAAAAAATGGTGGTTTGGGTTTTCGTGAGTTGCAGATTTTTAATGATGGTTTGTTAGGCAAAATGGCTTGGCGTCTGATTAAACATCCAGAGATGCTATGTGCAAAAATACTTAAGGGAATTTACTATCCTTGTTCTTCATTTATGGAAGCTAAACGAGGTAGTAAAGCATCTTGGGTGTGGACAAGTCTTCTAAAAGGGAGGGAAGTGATGAATAAAGGGAAAGATGGCAAGTGAGATCGGGCAGGAGCATTGGCATTTGGTCAGACCCGTGGGTTCCGACTCTTCCGGAATTCAGAATAACTACTACTAGGTCAAATGGAGTGCATATTCACATGGTAAAGGATCTCGTAGGGAATGACCCTGGGGAATGGGATAACCAGCTGCTGAATCAATTATTTTCCACCCAAGAGCAAGAAGCCATTAAGCAAATTCCAGTGCATTCTGAGCTAGGGACTGACAGATTCATTTGGCATTACGACAAAAAAGGCCAATATTCAGTAAAGTCAGCATAAAGGGTGATTAAAGAATCGAATAGTGTAAGAATTCAGTCAAGAGCTCGGAATTCTGAGAGCAACGGAGATGTTTGGAAGTCAATATGGAATCTCATCATCCCCACTAAGGTAAAAGTATTTTTATGGCGTTGCTCTTGGAATGCTGTAGCAACAAATGAGGCTTTAACTCATAGAGGATGTAAAGTAGATGTCAAATGCAGTAGATGTGGGTCTGATGCCGAAACACTTGAACATGTCCTCTTTTTATGCAAGTTTTCAAAACGCATCTGGTTTGCGAGTCCTTTAAACTATACTCCTGTCAACTCTGGTTTCCGATCCTTTAATCAATGGTGGACAGCAGCTAAACAGTTTCTGGAAGAAGTTGACAATTCTGATCTTTTGAGGCTAGTTGCAGGCATCTGCTGGACTATTTGGAAGGCCAGGAATTTAAAACAATTCAATGGCACAATCGAGGATCCAAAGGTGATTGTGGAGAAGGTTAAAATCTAGTAGCAATCAGTCCAAACTCTTAAGAAAAATGATTTAATCACTGCAGGTCTGAATCAGGTTTTGATTGATGAACATTCAGATGGCAATGCTAACTCTGTAATGAATAGATGGAGGGCACCAAATGTGGGGGTTTGGAAGGTAAATTGTGACGCATCCTTCTCAAGTTTGAAAAAGGATTGCTCGGAAGATTTTCGGGGTTCTGTCATCCACATGAATGTTAAGCCTTTTAATTGTCAATCCCCTTTGCATGCTGAATTACTTGCTATCCGAGAAGCTTTGGTTTTTGCAGCGAGGCACCAAAATAGCAAATTTGTGATTGAATCAGATTGTCTATCAGCTATTAATATATGTGCAGATCATACTGAGGTTTGGCCATTGGAAGTTGAAGTTGTTGGGCAACAAATTGCTAAAGTCTCGTCATCCAAACTTATGTTTTCAGCATATAAGAAGAAACGCGAATCCAGTTGCTGACTGGCTGACAAAGCATAGTTCGTTTCTAACATTTTCTGTTTGTAATTTTATTGTTCACCCTGTCTTTCTTGATCTTATTCAGAGAGACCAAGTGTTGTAGTTTTTTAGTTTAATGAAATTTTCGTTAAAAAATAAAAGTTGTATTTGGGGCATCATTTAATCACCGGGATGAGCAATATATACGTGTAATGTGCTCTAAGGTGTTAAATTAGATCTATGCCATTTGGCATTCTTATAAAAATAGAGCTAAAATTAAAAGAGATGAGTTTTCACTTCAAAAAAATTATTAATTTATAATTTATAATTTATTAAGTTCTTATTTTTTAAAACTATTTATTTAATTTATAGTTTTTATGTTATTAAAACACAAAAATTATTTCATATTTCATGGGTTTTTACGTTATTAAAACACATAAAAATATATTAATTCATATTTTAAAATTATGAAATAAAACACATTAATTTGCAGTCTGCAATATGGGCTCTAAAAATATTAAGGAGTCGTTTGATTTATACTTTGAAATCGAAATCGAAATGAAATGAAAATTTTAATGAAGTATTTAGCTTATTAGGGAATTGAATCGAAATCTATCTTATTTATATATAAAAATATAATTAAATAATAATAATTATGAATTTATATATTTTATTTTATTATTTAAAAAAATATTATATTTCATAAATTTTAGATAATATTTAAAACTTTAACTAATTTATAATTAATTTAATTTGATTTCATGAGAATAAAAAATTATTTCTTATCCTTAGAAGGGAAATGAGTAATTTCATTGATGGGAAAATTCATTTTCATTCTCATGCAAAATTTTAATGAATCAAACATTAAAAATTAAAATTACTCATTCTGATTCTGATTCCTACTTTTAATTTTCATGATACAAATGACCCTAAGTTGTATTATATTATTTAGCATTCATGTAAAAAATAATAAGCATAACTAAAAGTTGAAGTTTCCATCTTCTAAAAACTATTTTAAATAATTTATACTTCTTAAAATATTAAAATATTCAAATTATTTTATTTTATTTATATTTTAAAATAATTAAATAAAAAATATATTAAGCTGTCAAGTTTACACACCGCGTTGGAAAGCAACTAATATTTGTTCAGTTTTTAATAGTGTATGATAACAAGTTGTAAACAAGTCAAGTCCCTTGCAAACTACTCATTGATAAAAGTTCGTTTGAATTATTATATTAAAATTCGTTTAATAAATACGTTCAACTCATACTATGTAAAGCTCGACTCGTGAAACTTACAAATAAGTTCGAATAAGAGCCTGTGAGCTAACTTATAATTTTTATGTATTAATAATTTAATTTTAAATATATAATACACACATTTTTATTCATAATAAATGTAAAAAAATATATTTTTACAATAAAATTATTATTTTATAATAACTTATTTAGTTAAATAATTTATTTTAATTTTTTTTATAAATAATTTTAATTTATAGTATTATTTTAAGAATTTATTTTAATTTATTTGGACTCATTTAAGCTTGCAAATACCAAGTACCATAGTAGGTTCAACTTGATTATAAATGAACCAAGTATGAACTCGTCAAAACTCAGCTCAGTTCGACTCTTTTACACCCCTATTTAATAGTTGTTTGAACACCAATCGACTATTGTTCACATCAGCTAAAATTTGAAACTTTTATAAAGAACTCTCATTAATTCAAATATAATTACTTTATTATCCTTATTTATTAAAATTAAATTAATAGTTAGATTTCTATATGTTAATTTCCTCCCCCCATACTTTTTGTAATTTTTTATTTTCATATTTTGTTAATTATTTTTTAAATAACTTTTTAAAAATATACAAATTCATTATACATATATATAATTCTAGAAATGTATTATTATACAATTTTATTGTATTCAATTATATTATTTTTAATATTTAAAAATTATAAATATAAAATAATTTCTGCAAATTGATATATATATATATATATATATAATTGAATACAATTAAATATGTAAATAACTAACAATAAATATAAAATTTAAGATTTTAAAAAATTTAATTAAATTATTATAGTCATCAAAAATATATTTTTCTGACCAAATAGTCATCAAATAGATAATATCAACAATTTAAATAATTTTTATTAAACACTTACTTACAGTTGTCAACTACTAACAACCGGCTATTAGTATTCATGGATTAATATTTATTTAAGTTCTGCAGTATTAATGAACTTGGACAAGAATAGGTTTCGTTTAACACTAACATGAAATACCAAATGGAATTCAATTGCAAATCCATAAATCCTTTCGCCTCGCATCCATTATTCTATCAGTAGAATACTCGGCTGTCCGCACCTACAAGAATACAACTCCATGGCAAATTCTGTTCGTTTAAGTTAAAAAGACGTGCAGTTAAAAATCATATTTTCTTCAAGCTACTGCAATCATCAGCAACTATAAAGCCATCCAACGCACTCCTGTTGCTCACCGCCACTACTACATAATTTCCACAAGCCAAAATTTGAAAGAATCAAAATAAGGTTATAATAATAATAATAATAATAAAGAGAAAAAGCTCAAGCTCTCACATATGCAACATACATATTCTCATATACCAGAAGCATCCAGAAAAAGAGTGGACAGAAGAAAATGTATCCCCCCATCTGCCCATTATTTTTGGTTGTCTTGACGGGGGACATCGTGATCCTAACATCAAAGAGAAATTTCATATATTGATCATCTATCTAACAAAAGGTATTCATGATAGGAAGGATGAAAACAAAACCATCCCTCCACAGCCAAATTAGCCAAAATCCAACTTCTCAATGTAAACAAAAAAGAATAATCTTCATTGCCCTGGGAGAGTCATCAATCAATCCTATGTTTATTGTCCTATAGTTTTCCCAGCTTTGACAACACAACAAAATAAATCCGCTATCTTCTGAAATTATGCCTTTGCAAGCTCAGCAGTAGCAGCAGCAGGGGCAGCGGCAGGAGCAACACCACCAGTTGTTGGCCTGAAAATAACATCACATAACCATTAACCAAAAAAAAAAAAAAGTGGATTAGCAAGAAAGTCATAACAATCATATGGATACTTACAATCCCACAAAAACTTTGAATGCATCATAGATTCCCCATTGGGCTCCAGTAAGAGTTCCAATCATGACAATTCGGAGAGGAAGTCCACGGGTAAACAGGCCCCACAAACCTAGCTTCTTCACAGCCTGTGCAGCCAAAACGGAAAAAAAAAATTCAACAATATAACCACATCATTGAAACACGGAAACCAACAGTATTTTACTGAGGTGACAATTCTAAAATTAAAAGTTCCTTACATCACCAACAGTGGCTCCTTTTGCATTGTTGAGGAAAGAGACAAGATTGTCCGCAGGATGAGATACAATAGCACAGAAAACACCAGCAACATAACCACCAGCAAAACTGATACCGAGTTGTAGATTTTTGCTGCACTGATCCTTTGGTGTTGGGACGGCATGCTTGTAGATCATCTCAACAATGGTCTCAAAAGATGCAAACTTCATCATAGTATCTACAAGAAAAATATTCTGATCTTATAAATTGCCAACAACCGCAACCACAACCACTGAAGTGGTAAGAGGAAAAAGAATTTGCAAAACCATCAACTTGCAGATGCTGTGTTGCAGGCATGCATAAACATGTGCATTATGCACAAACTAGTCTTATTCCAGCACATAAACTCAGGCTCAAAACATCGCTTGCACCAAAAGTAAGAATTGAGGGAATGCATACAGCTGATAGAGTTAAAGTGATGACAATGAATTATTCTTTGTATATAAAGTAGAAAGCAGTTGCTGAAGGATGCAACCAAAAAAAAAATGATATCACATGCTTTGGGCTGGAGAAGTCACAAGATATAATTTTCTTTAAGATAATTATGCAAAATTAAAACTGAAAATGATGGCAATTAGCAACTTACATGGAATCTGTCGTCCCCAGAGAGGTACAATACCTTTATACAGCCTGAGAAAAAAATATCACAAATTGTAAGATGCAACTTGACAGAATCATGAAGCAAAAGTTATAATAAAAATCATAATCAATACCCAAGTGTGCCTTCAGATTTAACAAATTTGGGAAGTCCATCTGCCAAGCCTCTAGCAAAACCAGGCTGAGTTTGAACTCGAACCTTTACGGCCTCAAAGGGGCAAAGAGCAATATCTGCAATAACCTCAGCAGATGCAGAACCAGCAAGGTAAATCAAAGTTTTGTACTTGGCTGCATATTCTGGCCCAGCAAGATCAGAGTAGTACTTCTTGAAAAACTCATAAAATCCAAATTTGCAGGCACCCTGGGCACTGTAACCAAGAAGGGTAGGCACCCATCCCCTGAAAAAGCCTCTAACTCCCTGCTCCTTGAGTAGAACTCCAAAACCAGAAGTTATGCTTTTGTACTTTGCAGGATCGATCTGGAAAATCACACCATCTTCATTTCAGTTTATGATTTTTATTATATAACACTATCACATGTCAACTAATCTATCTTTGGTTGTTAAATAATACATATAAATATTTCAATTAGCATGACTTATTATCCCCAAAAGCAGCCATTACAAGTCTTCACACTGACACTTCTTCCAAATCAGAGTTGCATAAAGCCTTATGTAAAATTTTGGAGATTGATTTATTTTCCACGACAGAAACCACACATCGAATATTAAAACTATCAACTTCCAGTATATCTAATTCTGAAAGAACTACAGTTTGCATCACATAAGAAAACAGGCAAAAAGCACATGCAAAATATTACATATATATCAGATCAACCATGAAGAAAAATCATTATTTCTAGTTCTTTCCCTCAACATTATAAGTAAATTAAAGTCAAAGAGGAAGACACAGTTCTAGAACATTAATTATTCTTACACCAACTCGCTAAAGACCAGAAACTTAGAACATGAATTATTCTTCCACTGAGTAGCTAAAGACCAGAAATCCAGAACATAATTAAGAATCTTTGGAATCTGATGGTCTTATACTCTGGTTATAAATATGGCATCGTCATGTTTGATTAATGAAATGCTGATGGCATCAAAATGCAACTTCCACATATGAAATTATGAAAACAAATAAATAGCCGTAAAATCATAGAGAAAAATACAACTTATAACTTTAATGTAAAGATATAGAAACTATAATCGCACGAAGCATAAGCTAAAAGAACATCCAAACACAAACACATAAATGAAACAGAAACTCATAGCGCAAATCAGCACTAGATCTCTCCAAGAATCTAAAGAGAATACACATATCAACAAGCATCACGACTAAACAGAGATCTAGCACTAGAATACAGATCCAACAACAAAGCAAACGTTGAAAACCAGGTAGCCAAACACTAGAATAGATCTTAAAACAACAAAAAAAAGGACGAAATATAACAAACAAAACGACAGTAAAAGAAGAAGAAGCGCAGCGCAGATCTAGAGAAATGATACCTGCATATTGCACTTGACAAGATCAAGAGGTGTAACGGCCATGTGAGTAAGACCACAGCTAAGAATACCACCAGCAGTGCAAGCAGCGTAGAATGCAGGAGAATACATCTCGATCTTCCCTGGTTCACTAGGAGCGGGGATCACAAAGCTGCCAACTCCGGCTCCGGCACCGGCGGCCGGGCCGCTCCTTCTCATGAGCATCGAAGAGGATTGGTCAGAGTGGAGGAGCTTTGAGAAAGAGAGGGTTTTAGCCGAGGAGGAAGAGTAAAGGAAGCTAGGGATTAGAGATTGCTTTGAAGAATCGGAGAAAGCCATCGGGGAAATGGAGAAAACGGCAAGATTTGGAGGCGGCGGCGACGAGGAGAAATGAAATGTGCGCGTGAAATAGAGAGAAAGAGGCCTAATGTTAGCCTAAGTCTCTCGTTCGCTCGCTCGCTCGCTCGCTGCCAATTGCTGGACAAGAGCTGGTCAATTCCGGTTTTGTTGGGTACGTGAGCGGCCCTACTTACTGTTACTCCTAAACCCCTCGCGTTCTTTGTACGAGACATGTGCCTGGGTTAATGGCCTTGCTATTAGGGGTTATTTACGGTTTTGGTCCCTTCTTCTGGTATATAGTTCAGTATGCTTTGACCATTTGGTATGGTGAAATTGGTGATCTTGGAAGATTTATTAATACTTTATTTGGGAAAAATTCCATTGAAATTCCTAAGATTTTCCATGTTAAATACTATATAATATTATGATGAGATTTAAATTTCGATATTTATTTTTAAATTGAATTATATATAATATTAATTGTAGTTTTAGCTTTTGAAAAATATGAAATATTTTAATTTTTATTGTTAGATTAATATATATTTTATGGTTAAAAAGTGATGTGTTATTGTATTTATAATTAAAGTATTTGGTGAAATTTAACTTAACAGACTAAGTTATTGTTTTTTTTTAATATAATACTTCCATTAAGCTAAACAGAGCTACAAAGCCTAACATAAATTTGCAGGTAGAGTACTAACTATAAGAGAAGATGGCTAAGGATAGGCTACAACCAAAGAAGCAAAAACTGAAAATTTACAAAAACTAAAACTCAGTGTAATGTCACTAACAATAACATGGATTTGCACAGTCACCGTGCATGGTTCTTCCGACTCTAGTTTCTGCTTCCACATGTATGAATGTTGTTTACCAGATAAGTATCAATGCAGAGTAAAAAAGTGTACATCCCCGATCGAAACAGTATAAACTCTAGGTCCCACTATTTTGCATTTCAAAGAGTTGTTGCTTATTTATTCTATGCAAACAGGGAAACATCCAGTAGCACAACTGCGTATATAGACCTCTTATAAACAATTTTATTATATAAAATTTATGTTTAATAAAAATTTAAAGATTTGATTGTAATTTTTATATTTATTAATCACATATTGATATAAAAATTTAAAAAAAAAAGAATCCAAAGTTTGTTTTTTCTCTATTTTTTACTATTAAATGAACAACACCTAATCAAGATTAACACAAAATTGACTCTAGTACCATATAAGCTAATCATGTGATATTAAATAAAATAAAATGAAAGGATAATAACATATAACAAAATAATTCAATTTGAAACATTAACTTTCAAATTCATAATGTAACAACTTTTATATAATGTAATACAAAATACAAAGATATAATAAGATTAAGTATATGTTCATCAATTGTGATATCAATATTCAGACCATATTTTTAATTTAATTTGTGTAATTAATTGAATTTATATTTTTTGAATATTTTTAAAAATAATGTAATTTATTTAGAAATAAATTTCAAGAATGTTGAGCTTCGTAGAATCAAAAATCAAAAGGGCAACAAGAGTAATTTGAAAGAATAACAGTGGCATATGTTGAAGAGGGTTATGGAAGCGACCTGGCATGGCATTGGAGGTCTGGTGGGGAAGGAGGTGAGTGAGGTGGTGGCATATTCCCAGAGACATATTGGAATCGGAACAAACAAAGAAAAAAAAAAACTCTTTTTTTAATTAACAGATAAAAATATATTTTTTAATTAATAAAAAAATAATACACTGTATAATAAAAAATAAATTTATAAATTAATAATAATAAAAATTACTGAGATAAATAAATAAATTATTTTCTCACAATAAATTTTTTACTTTTTCCATATCATGGTCGGCTCAGGGTGTTCAAACTGGCAAATAATATAAGTTAATTGTTTTGTGAGCTTGGACAATTTGATCCAATATATCTTGTTGTGATATATAAAAGTAAATTGTTTTCTTATAAGTTATAGTTTTAACTAATATGATTAACTTAAGTTAAAAATTAATTTTTTTATCTAAATTATCAATGTTCAAAATTGGACTCCGGCTATAACTTAATTTTAATTTTTAAGCAAAAATTAAATTTTAGTTTTGATTATTTCAAGTCAACTCACACAAGTTTATATGCTTCTGATATTAATATTATTTTTATGCAATTATATATTAAAAGGATGAAAGAAGTAGAGATTGTGAGTTGCAAGATATAAGACTCGTTACATACTAAAATTTGATTTAATTTTTAATCAAGTTAAGCTTGTGTAGTTTGAGTAATGAGCTTGACAAAATAACTAATAAAACTTTATTAAAATACTTAATAAATTATTATATGCATTATTTTATGATAAATATATATAATAATCAAGCTAAAATTTCAGCTTTAAATCTTTAATTTAAAAGTTAATAAGATTTTTCTGAATATATAATAATAATTGACACGAGTTCAAATGTTTTTAAATGTTTAATTAAGTTTTCCGATATCAAAAAATAGGTTGAATAAGTTAAATTTTGAGCCTTAAATTTTTGAATCAAGACACTACATTGATCAAACTCAGCTCTACTGTTCTTTTATGAGGATGTGATATGGAACCTCCATGAATAAGCTTGAGAACCCCTCTTTATATTTGAACCCCCAACACATTAACATGAAAACCCCATTAACAATTCAGCAACAACCCCTAAGAAAAAGGCTAGAACTCAGATTTCTTAGAAAGATG
>CATIWM010716559.1:0-10456 GCA_949671775.1 Mallotus repandus
AAAAATAGATTTCACAAATCGACAATGACAGAATTCGAATCCTACACCTCAAAGTGCTCTTGGAGAGGAATGATTACTTAACTACTCTCTCATTAGCAATCAATTTTAAAAATAACATATTGATGTTTCCTCAAAGCTAACATCAGCAAGTTCTTTATTGAATTTTAAATAACTCCTTTTTTTTTCTCCCAAAGTGACTTTCTTTATTATCTCTTCAAAAAATAATCTATTCAAATCAGTTGTAAGTTTTATTATCTTTGCTTTGTTTATATTTAGTTACAAATTTCTTTATATGTTTGTTTCTTTCTATTTTTTATTAATAATTATTAATATTTCTATAATTAAATTCATTTAAAGATCAAATAATTAATTGTGTAATTTTTTTAAAAAAAATTGTGAGTCGAATATATGGATAATCAAATTTATTTAGTTGAAGCATTGAATGTATAATATTATTATTTATATGTTAGACATTTGAACTACCTAATCGTACTTGAAGTTTAAGCATTGAATTTTCCTTATCATTTCTTTCTTTGACTCACTATGGATAACTATCTCTTCCTTTATGTTGAGCATATCTCTATAACAGTACTATTAATCTTGTACACTTGTTATTTGTAATAATGTTTATCATTGTTAAAATAGTTTAGCAGTACTTATCTTGTGATAGTTGTACATAACAACTTTACATACGTATACATCATACTTGTATTTAATGTTTACATTAATCAAATGAGAAATATCTTTCTCGGCCTCTCTTGTGCTTTGACTTGGTATCAGAGCTTTGAACAAAATGAGTAGCTCTTCTTCATTAACGTCCTCCTCTACTTCTTCCTCCTTGTCCGGTTCAAATTTCTCCACACCTTCTTCTCTAAACACTACATCTCTATTAATCTCTTCTTCACCCATGTCCAATAAGCCTTTTCAATTAAGCTAACATCTAAAAACTATATTCCCTGGAAATTGCAATTCACACCATTGTTAAATTTCTACAACCTTCATGGCATCATTAATGGAACTAAAACTCCACCATCAAAGGAAATTCTTGATTCCATAACAAACCAACTTGTGCCTAATCCTACATATATAACCTGGTTCAATAAAGACGAGTTTCTCTTTTTATGGCTTTTTTCATCTATTACAGAAGAAATTTACCCACAATTTATCGAACTCAATTCGGCCTTTGAGGTGTGGAGAGCACTAGCAGGCTAATACCAAAGAACTCAACTTCACATTGAGTTACATAATCTCTCCAAAGACGAAAAAACAATGTCTCAGTACCTCTATCAAGCAAAGTCCATAGCCGATTCTCTCACTCTTGCTGGCCAAGCAATGTCCCTATCAGAATTCAATACTATAGTGTTTCAAAAATTGGGTTTTGAATATAATGGAATCATTGGTGCTCTTCAACAGCGGACTGATTCAATTTCATTCAACGAACTTCATGGACAGTTGGTCGCATATGAACTTCTCTTAAAATCTCAACAACCACAGGTTCCATCTGTCAATTTGGTACAATGATCTTCATAATTCAGTCCTATGAACAATTCGCGTCCTGTTTCAATCGTTAAGGATAGCGTGGGGGATGAAGAGGTTTCAGTTCCATTTCTTGCCAAATCTACGGTTTGTCAAACCATACTACCTTGACATGTCGCTAACATTTTGATACTGCAGCCAATCCTCGCTCATGGTCTGGTGCAAATTTGTTTCCTCGCTATTTCACAAATTCCCGATCCTTCTCTGATGCATCTAGTCATGTTTCTACACACTTAACTAAACTACCATACAACAACACCTTTAGTACAACATCTTCAATTTCTTCATCTTCTGAGTGGTACCCAGATACAGGAGCCACACATCATGTGACTCCCAGTTTGTCTTCTCTTCATATTTCTAATGAATATCAAGGTATGGAGAAATTGCATGTCGTTAATGGCACTGGTTTGTCTATTTCTAATATTGGTACAAGTTTTCTTCCCTCTCCTACCAAGCCTCTTTATCTTAAAAATGTCCTGCATGTTCCATCTATTACAAAGCAATTATTATCTGTTCATAAACTTTGCAAAGATAATGGATGTTTCTTTGAGTTTCACACTAACCATTATTTTGTTCAGGATCAAGAAATGAGGAGAGCACTACTTGAAGGCACAAGTGAACTTGGACTTTATAAATTAACAGGTCTGTCTTTACTTCCAAAGATCAAGAATGCTACGACGTATTTTGCCAGTTTGGAGGATTTGCATGCTAGACTTGGACATCCAAGTTATTCAATCATTCTCCATCTTATTCATAGTTTTCTGTTACCTTGTTCTTCCAATACATTTTTTTACAAATAAATGTCATTTTTGTTGTTTAGGAAAATTGCATCGTGTTCCTTTGCGTTTAACAAATCATCAGCGTTCTACACCTTTACAACTTATTCATTCAGATGTATAGGGTCCTGCACCCTTGTGCTCTTCTTCAGGTTATAAATATTTTGTTATTTTTATTAATGATTTTCCCTTGTTTACCTGGCTATATCTCGTAAAATGAAAAATTGAAGTTATCTCAGTATTCAAACAATTCCAATCCTTAATTGAGAAATAATTTGATTACAAAATAAAATTTTTAAACTCAGACTGGGTGGTGAGTATCGATCTTTACACAAGTATTTTCAAGATACTGGGATAATTCATATAATCACTTGTCTACATATGCATGAACAAAATGGGATTGCAGAATGTAAAATAAGAAATATTATGGATATTGGCTTAGCTTTATTTGAGCATTGTGGAGCTCCTTTTAAATACTGAGAATATGCCTTTAAAACAACAATTTTTCTTATCAATCGTTTACCCACCAGCTCTTTGAAAGTTAAAATTCCTTTTCAAGTGTTACTGAAAAAGCAACCAGACTATTCTTTTCTTAAAATATTTGAGTGTGCTGTCTACCCTTTATTAAGACCTTATAACAAGCAACAATTCTCTTTTAGGTCTAAACAATGGGTGTTTCTAGGTTACTCTCCTCATCATCTTGGGTATCGGTGTCTAGACAAAGATTCTGGAAAAATATATATTGCTCATTATGTAGAATTTGATGAATTTTTTTCCTTTTCATAAAATTGTTGGTTCTCCTAATAATTTGGATGTCTTGCCTGACTCAACATCTCCAACAACCTGGTTGCAATTAACGTAACAACTTCCTTGCTCTTTGGAGCCCACATGTAATGTGTCCTCATTTGATTATGCTTCTCAACAATCTACCCAACCTTTTTCCTCTCCAACACCTTATCATATATCACCACCAACTACTTCATCAAATCCTATCTCTACCCTAACTTCACAATCCTCAATGTCCTCATCAACCACTACCACTCCTTTACCACAACAAATATACAATCTTGATGGAATACAATTGTTTGTTGGTTTTTGAAATCTAACTACAATGGCCCACACCGAACATTCTTACTAACCCGAACCTTTACCTCCCAAACAAACACATCAGATGCAACTTAGCCTCTCCACACTAAATCAAAAACCTACTGCCCTTCATACACCTCTCCCCTCTTCATTCACCATGCCCAACACCGAACCAACCTCCTTTGTTAAAGCACAATTTCACCCTGAATGGTGCAAAGCAATGGAAACCGAAATGCATGCCCTTCTACACAATAAAACTTGGGAACTTGTACCTCCACCTTCTAGTGGTAACGTCGTTGGAAATAGATGGACATACAAAGTGAAGCGAAAAGTAGATGGCAAAGTTGATAGGTTAAAGGCTCATTTGGTGGCTCGTGGCTACACTTAAGAATATATACTGGATTATGCAGAGACATTTAGTCTAGTGGTTAAACCATAAATAATTCGAACGGTAGTGTCTCTTGCTGTTACTCATGGTTGGTCTCTATGCCAGCTCGATGTTAGTAATGCTTTTCTTAATGGTAAATTACAAGAAACAATGTTTATGGAGCAACCTCAAGGCTTCATAGACAAACATCATCCTCATTATGTTTGCCGGTTAAACAAGTCTCTCTGGTGTCTCAAACAAGCACCTCATGCTTGGTATAAAAAACTAAGCTCCTTCTTACTCTCTATTGGTTTTGTAAACTCAAATGTGGACTCATCTTTATTTATATATTGACATGAACATTTCAAATATTTTCTCTTGGTATATGTCAATGATGTAATTATTATAGGGAATGATGCTCGACATGTTCAGAGGATTATTGATCAGTTGTTTTAAGCTTTTTCCTTACGAGATTTAGGGCCCTTCATTACTTTCTTGGGGTTTAGGTTCAATCTTGCAATATTGGTTTGTTATTATCTCAACACTCTTACATTTTGGATATTATAAAATATACGGGTATGGGTCATTCTAAACCTTATGCTACTCCAATGACTCCTGGGCATTCATTATTAAAGCATCACGACACTTCATTATTTGTGGAAGAGGCAACTAAGTACCGTACTATATATGGTAGCTTACATTATGTAACTTTAACTTGTTTGGACATTACCTTTTCGGTTAACAAGTTGTGTAAATTTATGCATCAACCAACCAAAGTTCATTTCAAAGCCATGAAGCGAGTTCTTCGCTACCTTTAAGGGACTTCAACAAAAAGTTTGTTTATCACTAAAGCTTGTTCTAATCAACTCATTGCCTTTAGTGAAGCCGATTGGACAGGGTGCCTAGATGATCGGTGCTCAACCGGAGGTTATCTCATTTTCCTTGGCAAGAATCTAATTGCTTGGAACTCTCGAAAAAAAGGAACCGTCACTCGTTCATCCATAGAGTCTGAATTTAAAGCCCATTGCAGATGTAAGTATTGAGCTTAAGTGGTTACGATGCTTGTTATAAGAACTTGGCTTATCTTCTTCTTCTCCTCCTCACATTTGGTGTGATAATGTGGGAGCGGTGTTTCTCTTTTCAAATCCTATTTTTCAAGCATGCACAAGGCATGTCGAAGTATATTACCACTTCATGCGACATCATGTCTTACAAAATGAGCTTACTATTTCGCCAATATCATCTTCAGATCAATTAGCAGATTTATTAACAAAACCCCTTTCTACAACGCTGTTTCAGACATTTAGAAGCAAGCTTCAGTTGTTACCGCTTCACCCTTCAGTTGGAGGGGGCGTGTTGAGCATATCTCTTTAATAGTACTGTTAACCTTGTACATTTGTTATTTGTTATAATGTTTATCTTTGTTAAAGTAGTTCAGCAGTGTTTATCTTGTGATAGTTGTACATATCAACACTATAGACTTCTATTGTACACAGAACTCTTGTAAACATATTTCAGTTATCTTGTATATCAGCTATGTATGTTTGTTAGAGTTGATTACTCACTTGTTTTTATATATTCACTTACATAATGATATACGAACTATCGTTCATTGTATATTCTGAGTTGGTATCATAGCGACAAATCAAACGATGACTTCTCAAACCTCTTCCTTCTGCTCTTATTCTTCTTCCTCTTCAGCAATGACAGCTCTCAATCTTGTTGGTGCCATTTCTTCACCTTCAACCTTTGCTTCTTCTCATGTACAACAGTCCTTCTCCATAAAATTAAACTCTCGCAATTACATCCCCTGGAAACTTCAGTTCACACCTCTTTTCAATTATTACAACCTTCATGGTATTGCTATTGGGACTGAACCTCCTCCACCTAAAGAAATAATTGATTCTACAATAAATCAACCTATCCCTTATCTAACCTACATCACATGGTTTAGCAAAGATCAACTCTTATTCTCTTGGCTTTTATCCTCTATTACTGAAGAAATATATCCCTAACTCATTGGATTGTAATCTTCCGTAGAGGTATGGCAAGCTTTAGCCACTACATATGGCGTTATTAGCCATGCTCAACGGACCCAATTACACATTGAACTCCATAATTTATCCAAAGCTGATATGTTTGTTTCTCAATATTTATACAAGGCCAAAGCTATCGCTGATTCTTTGACACTTGCGGGACATCCAATTTCATCATCTGAATTCAACGCCATTATTTTTCGTAAGCTTGGTGTTGAATACAATAGGATAATTGCCGCCTTGCAGCAGCGTAGTGAAGCTGCCTCCATCCATGAGCTCCATGGCCAACTTGTGGCATATGAGCTCCTCTTAAATTCTCAACAACCCACAATTCCTACTGCCAACATTGTCCAGCATTCCAATTCAGTTAATGGTAATCACCAACCTTGATCCTTTTCTTCTCACAACTGAGGTAGACGAGGCCAACATGGTGGTCGGTGTGGTTTTACTCAAACTTCTTGTCAGATTTGCGGGATGAATAACTGTTCTTCCATGACTTGTCAAAGACAGTTTGATGGGGTCATTCTGGCCAATCATCATTCCGGAATAATTTTTCCATGCTAAGGTACCAAGCTAATTTCACCGATGTTTCTTCTCAAGGTTCAATTTTGCCGACACCTTCTATTGCTCCTTCATCTTCATGGTATCCAGACACAGGGGCGACTCATCATGTCACCCTAGATATCTCTCAGCGTTGCAAATGAGTTTCAAGTTAAACAAAATCTTATTATTGGTAATGGGCAAGGCTTAGTAATCTCTAATATTGGTTCAGGTATTATCTCTTCTCCTTATAAATCATTTCATTTAAATAATGTTTTTCATGTTCCACAAATCACCAAAAGCTTATTTTCTATCCAAAATTTTTGCAAAGACAATAATTTTTTTTGAATTTCATGATGATCACTGTGTTTTTAAAGGCCAGGTTTCAAAGAAGATAATGCTCCAAGGACAAGCTGAGCAAGGCCTCTACAAAATAAATGGTGCACTATCCAATGATGTACCTATCAAAGCATCTGTTTATCTTGCAAGTTTGGAGGATCGACATGCACGACTCGGGCATCCAAAGTTTCAAACTGTTGGACAGTTAGTTAATCAATTTCAATTACCTTGTTTTAGTTTTAAACAAACTACAAATAAATGTTCTGCTTGTTGTTTAGGAAAATTACATAGAGTGCATCTTCTTTTGACTCATCATCATAGTTCCAAAACATTAGAGTTAATTTATTCTGATGTTTGGGGCCCTGCACCAATGCTTTCTTTTTTTGAATTATAAATATTTTGTTATTTTTATTGATGATTTTTCTTTATTTACTTTGTTTTATCCAATAAAAAATAAGAGTGATGTCCTTGCAATTTTTCGTGAATTTCAAATAATGGTGGAAAAGCAATTTGATTGTAAAATTAAATCCTTCCATTCAGACTGGGGTGGTGAATACATACCATTACATACTCATTTTAAATGAACTGGTATTATTCACCATGTTAGTTGTCCTCATACCCATGAACAAAGTGGAACTCTGGAATGCAAAATTCACAACATTGTTGATATTGGTTTATCAATTTTGGGCCATTGCAGTGCACCTTTTAAATTTTGGGACTTCATTTTTGAAATCGCTATTTTTTTAATTAATCGCACACTAACAAATTCTTTAAGCCAAAAAATTCCATACACATATTTATACAAAAAAATCCAGATTATTCTTTTCTAAGAATTTTTTGGTGTGCGGTTTATCCACTTTTACGACCTTATAACAAGCAGAAATTTAATTTTTGTTCAACTCAATGTGTTTTCCTAGACTATTCTCCCATACATCTAGGTTATAGATGCTATGACAAAAATTTAGGCAAAATATAAATTGCTAGGCATGTTGAGTTTGATGAAAAATTATTTCTGTTTAAATTAGTAACAGGTAATTCTATAAATTTGGATGCCACACCAGTCACCATGCCTTCTACTCCTTGGCTTCAGCTCACTTATCCTGTGGATATTTGTCCTTTGCTGAAATTAGGTATTAATTATCCTTCCACTCCTACTTCATCTAAAACTCCTTCTTTGTTATCTTCATCACCCAAATCCATCACTTCTAATCCATCTCAAACACATCTACCCTTGGCCTCACCCATATCGTAAAATCCACCCTTATCCCAAACTACTAACCAAACCAAAATATACAATCCAGATGGCCTTAACCTCTTTGTTGATCTTCGAAATCTAGAAGATCAATATGATCCTCCTGCCTTACATTCCTAACCAACATGAACTCATTCAATGCAATTAAGGCCAACCACATATAACTGCAAACCCACCATACTTTACACCCAATTATCCTCATCTCCATCCACTCTAACTGAACCAACATCCTTCTTCTAAGCCATCAAAATACCCGAATGGAAGCAAGCTATGACAGAAGAGATGCAAGCCTTGCACCGTAACAATACATGTGATCTTATCCCTTCTCATTTAAATTATAATGTTGTAGGTAATCGCTGGATATATAAAATTAAACGAAGAGCAGATGGGACTGTTGAAAGATTCAAGGCACGCTTGGTAGTACGTGGTTATACGCAAGAATATGGGTTAGACTATCGAGAAACTTTTAGTCTAGCAGTCAAACCTGTGACTATTCGGACTGTGTTATCAGTGGCTATCTCACGTGGATGGAATCTATATCAACTTGATGTTAGCAATGCTTTCTTAAATGGTGAGTTAGAAGAAAATGTGTCCGTGGTGTAACCATAAGGATATGTCGACACCAATCATCCAATATATGTTTGCAAATTAAGAAAATCCCTCTACGGCCTCAAACAAGTGCCGCCTGCATGGTATCAAAAGTTAAGTAATTTTCTTCTTACTATGGGATTTACAAGTTCCACTACTAATAGATCTCTCTTCATTTACAATTCTAGAGGTTGTCAATGTTTTTTACTGGTATATATGGATGATGCCATAATAATTAGGAGTCATCCTGAGCTTGTTAAAAATTTTATCTCTCAGTTATCTTCTATTTTTTCTTTGCGAGATTTGGGTCATTTGAGTTACTTCATTGGCATTCAAGTATTTCGGCATGCAAATGATCTTATTCTTTCACAAAAATCATACATTACCGAAATCTTAAAAATCGCTGGAATGCAATCTTGCAAGTCTTGTTCGACTCCAATAGTTGCAGGTTTAACATTAAACAAGTCTGATGGTTCCTTACTCTCTTCTAGTGAAGCCAGCACACCGAAAACTTTGTGGCAGCCTACAATATTTGATCATCACTTATACGGACTTGTCTTTTTTAGTCAATAAGATGTGCCAGTTTATGCACCATCCTACAACAATCCACAACAAAGCTCTTAAATGCATAATTCGCTATCTCCAAGGTATTATCAATCAAGGATTATTTCTTAAACATTGTCCGCAAAACACCATGACCGCATTTATAGATACGGATTGGGTGGGATGCCCTGATGATAGACAATCAACGGGAGGTTTTCTGATTTTTCTTGGTCAGAATTTGCTTGCTTGGAATTCCCGCAAATAACGAATTGTAGCTCGCTTATCCACCGAGTCAAAATTCAAAGCCATAGCTAATGTCTCTGTCGAAATAAAATGGTTAACTCATCTGCTCAAAGAACTTAGTGTTCGTTTACCTTCTCCTCCTCATATTTGGTGTGATAATGTTGGAGCAGTATTTCTATCCTCCAATCCTGTATTTCAAGCACGCACTCTCCATGTAGAGGTGGACTTTCATTTTGTGTATAACAAGGTTCAACAAAAGGAAATAACTGTGTCATCTTTATCCTCGACTGATCAACTTGCTAATCTGATGACCAAAGCGTTAGGCCATTAACTCTTCAACAGAATTCGTGATAAGCTTCGATTAGTTGCACATCCACCTTCAGCTTGAGGGGGCGTATCAACACTATGGACTTCTAATGTACATAGAACTCTTGTAAACATATTTTAGTTATCTTGTATATCAGCTATGTATGTTTGTTTGAGCTGATTACTCACTTGTTATTTATTCACTCACATAATGATATACGAACTATCGTTTATTGCATATTCTTAGTGTACGTAACAACTTTACATGCCTGTACATCACACTTGTATTTAATGTTTACAGTAATCAAATGAGAAATATCTTTCTCGGCCTCTCTTGTGCTTTGACTCTTTCAAGAGGTGCAATTTAGTCATTTGAATACATACATTGTTTTCAATAGTAGAAAAATCAAATGATTTAAATATAAATAAACTATTTTTTGACTTATATGTAAATTAGTTTTATAATTTGATAAGGATTTAAACTTTGTATATCATAATATCCTTCAAAAGAAATGATTAATAAATCATTCCTTTACTAGCAAACACATTCTTAATTGTTTGATAATACTTATATTTTATGCTGAAAATAAATAGCAAATATCTTTAATCATTGAACTCATTTTATTGATGATTATTTTCTACATAATGTGAGGTTGAAGACAACATAATAAAAATTAGTGATCCTTTATAAATCATTATAAACATGAGAAATTCCATCAATGTGATAATCGTAAAAATTCGAATTCGAGAATTTCACAATAAATCACTTACTCTTAGCATATATCATATTTTACATCTTAATTCTAAATTTTGATTCTACATTAACAATATATTCTCCAAAAAA
>CATIWM010716563.1:0-12837 GCA_949671775.1 Mallotus repandus
ATGAAAACAGTATAAAGAAAAAAAATTGCTGAAAATAAAACAAATAAAATATTAAAAATAAAAGTATCAAGTAAAAAAAAGTTGAAAAATCAGTAAAAAGGAAAAAATGTTAAAAAAAGAGGCAATTCTAAAAATAAAGGTGACAAAAAAAATGAGGTATATTTGAAAGAATTAATATTGTAAAAATATTTTTAAAAGTTTTTATGGTCAACAATTTTTTTGAAAGATTTTTTGATTTTTTATACATCTATGTAATGATCCCTATGTTAAATAACTAGGCCCACCTTTTGTTAATTTAATAGTTTGATTTAGAATTTAGGGTTAATTAATTAAAATATATTTTTAGGCTCATAATTGATTAGATTTAGGTTAGAATAATTTTAGGCCCATTTAGTTAATTAGACTTAGACCCATCTTTAGTTTAATTAAAATAAAATTAGACTTAGCCAAGAAATACTATTCTAGATAATTTTTATCAAACCAAATACTTAATTGTAAAAAATATTTTAAATATCTAAATAGTAAAAATTAAAATATACAGACACCATTTATATATTTTTTTCCTTAATTATTTTGCCCTTATTGTATATGGATTATGTCAAGAAAATAACTATTGAAAGGGCTAAAAAATTTAATCCCTTTCCAAATTTATTTTTATTAGTTCCCTCACCCTCAATCTCAAGAGGGCTAAAAACGAAGATAAAAAATATTATTTTTATTTACTAATTTTAAAAAATTAATTAATTACAAACGAATTTACTTTTATTTTGTAAACTAAATCCTATATTAAACACATTTAACTACGAACGTGCTCTTACTATAATTGTCAACCATTCTTTTTTTGAGATTCTTTCATATTGTAGTTATTGCATCACAACTAGATGTATTAGACATATTCAAATGTTTTGATGAATGAAAATGTGACATATATATATATATATATATATATATATATATTATAAATCTCATTAGTAGGGTAAACTGTATAGATGGTCATTAAATTTTGTGTTTAATTACAATTTGGTTATGAAATTTTAATTTGTCTTTCTAATTATCAAATTTCTATTTGGATTTTATAAATAGTATTTGTAATTTTTTTGGTCCATAAAAAATCCGGCATTTCTATTTTAGTCTAGAATTTAAAACTAATATATAAATATGTTCATATTTTCTATATTCATATATAAATTAATGAAAAAAATAAAAAATATTTTGAGGGATGGATACTATATTTTTGAAATAATGTAGAAATATTATTCAATTAGAGAACAAAGTAAATGTTAATATTTTTTTAATCTAAAAATATCTATAATTTTTCAATTCTTAATTATTACATTAATATTTTTATTTAATTTTGAACAAACATTGATTTTTTAAAATTAAATAAAATATTTTGACCTAATATTTATTGAATAAACAATTTTGCAGATGGTGATCAAGGTAGCCAAGAATCAAATATACAAGCAAATGATGATCGAGGTAATTCTTATTCTTTCCTCTAGCATATTTCATATTAAATAAATATTTCTTTAATGCAACTTGGCGATTAAGGTCTATTTATATTAAAAAAAATTCAAAAATATCCTTTTTTATAATTTTATTCTAAATTTTTAATTTCAATAAAATATTTTTGTTTAGCAAATATGTCAATAATTAAAAAATAACATGAAGATTACAATTTCGTTATTTCTATTCAGAAGAATCATGTTTTTTAAAAATTGACCAATATTCAAAATCAGTATATGTAAAGAATTGTGAACTTAAGGTTCAGCTTGAGCTTATGGGATTAAATTATAATTTTAAAAAATACTATACATTTAGTATTCACTAAACTTTGTGCTTAATTATAATTTAATTACAAAACTTTAATTTGTATCTTTTTATTTACCAAATTTCTATTTAGGTTTCACAAATAGTTTTTATAATATTTTTTGTCCATAAACAATCTAGCATTACCATTATTGTTCAAAATTTGAAGATAGCATATAAATAAGACCATTTTTTTATTCATAAAGAATTTAATGGAAAAACTAAAAACTATTTGGAAGAATGAATACCTTCTTCCTAAAATAATGCAAAAACATTATTTAATTAGAGAATAAAGTAAATATTAATATTAATATTTTAATAAAAAATAGTTCTATTGATAAAGTTTACATAGTTTTAGCACAAACAGTAATTTTAAAATTGTATTTTAACTGTTTAATTTTCATAAAAAAATTGTCATGATTTAACCAAATTTTAATGATTTTAATACAAGAAATTTTTTGAATTAAAATTAAATAAAAGCAACTGATACAATATTTAAAAAAATTAATTTACCATTGATAAATTATTTCATTTTAAAAAGATAGTCATTATATTAATTTTAAAGGTTTATTCGTATTTAAAAAAAATTCAAATATATGCTATTTTTTATAATTTTATTTTAAATTTTAAATTTTAAATTTTAATAAAAATATTTCTGTTTACTAAAATTGTGATAGTTTCAACACAAACAGTAATTTTATCAAAAGTAAATTAATTTTTTTTATAAAATGTCAAAAATATTAGTTTTAAAAAGTTAAATTTATAAATGTCTATGATATAAAATTTATAAATTTTTATAAATTTATTTGGATTATTTAAAAAAAAAAGATTTTTGACACTTTTTATAATTTAATCACAACATTTCACTTTTTATAGATTAAAATATAAAATTTCAAAATATTGCAATTCGAAACACCATGAAATATCCGGTGATCATGTGCTTGCATGGTAAACGAGAGTTGGCGAGTAAATTTCATAAATGGTCACTAAACTTTATGTTTAATTACAATTTAGTTACAAAAATTTAGTTTGTATTTTTACTTATCAAATTTCTATTTAGGTTTCATAAATACTTTTTATAATATTTTTTATCCATAAACAATCTAACATTATCATTATTGTTCAAAATTTGAAAATAACATACAAATAAGACCATTTTTTATTCATAAAAAATTTAGTGGAAAAACTAAAAATTATTTTGAAGGATAAATACCTTCTTCCTAAAATAATGCAAAAAAATTATTTAATGAGAGAATAAAGAAAATATTTCTATTTGATAAAATTTTTACAGTTTTAGCACAAATAGTAATTTTGTCAAAACAAAAATAAAAGCTTTTTATAAGATGTCAAAAATATTATTTTTAAGTTGTTAAATATATAAATGTCTATGATATAATATTTTTAAATTTTTATAATTTTATTTTAACTTTTTAATTTTGACAAAAAGTGTTATGATTTAAAAAATTTTAATGATTTTAATACAAGAAATGTTTTTGATTAAAATTAAACAAGTGCAACAGATACAATAGTTAAAAAATTAATCTACCTTTGATAAATTATTTCATTTTAAAAAGATAGTCATTATGTTAATTTTAAAGGTCTATTTGTATTTAAAAATTTCAAATATATGCTATTTTTTATAATTTTACTTTAGATTTTTAATTTTAATAAAATTATTTCTGTTTAATAAAATTTTGACAATTTCAATACAAATATTGATTTTGTCAAAACTACATAAAAAATCTGTATAAGATGTGAAAAATATTAGTTTTAAGTTTTTAAGTTTATAAATGTCTATGATATAAATTTTTTAAATATTTATAACTTTTTATATTGAATTATTTGAAAAAAAAATGACCATCAGCGTTTTTTACAATTTAATCACAATATTTTAATTTTGACAAATTAAAATATAAATTTTCAAAATTTTACAATTCGAAATACTGACGAAGTATCTTGTGATTGTGTGCTTGTGTGGTAAATGAGAGTTGGCGGATAAATTCCATAGATGGTCACTAAACTTTGTGCTTAATTACAATTTGGTTACAAAACTTCAATTTATATTTTTTGTAGTTACCAAATTTCTATTTAGGTTTCACAAATAGTTTTTATTATATTTTTTCTTCATAAACAATCTAGAATTATCATTATAGTTCAAAATTTGAAGATAGCATACAAATAAGTCAAATTTTTTTATTCATAAAGAGTTTAATAGAAAAACTAAAAATTGTTTTGAAGGCTGAATACCTTCTTCCTAAAATAATGCAAAAACATTATTTGATTAGAGAATAAAGCAAATATTAATATTAATATTTTAATAAAGATATTTCTATTAGATAAAACTTTCACAGTTTCAGCACAAACAGTAATTTTGTCAAAACTAAATAAAAATTTTTATAAGATGTCAAAAATATTATTTTTAAATTGTTAAATTTATAAATTTCTATGATAATTTTTTTAAAATATTATATCTTTTTATAATTGTATTTTAACTGTTTAATTTTATAAAAAATGTCATGATTTAACCAAATTGTAATGATTTTAATAGAAATTTTTTTGATTAAAATTAAATTAAAGTAACTGATGTGAAAGTTAAAAAATTAAATTAACTTTGATAAATTATTTCAATTTAAAAAGATAGTCATTACATTAATTTTAAAATTATAAGTATTTTTACTATAAAAATATCTATAATTTTTTAATCCTTGATTGGTACATTAATATTTTTATTTAATTTTGAACAAACATTGATTTTTTAAAATTATATAAAAGATTTTGACCTATTATTTATTGAATCATCAGTTTTAGCATATGATGATCAAGGCAGTTAAGAATCAAATATACAAGCAGACGATGAAAGGTAATTTATTGATTAAAATTAAATAAAAGCAACCGATGTGATAGTTAAAAAAAATTTAATTTACCTTTGTAAAATCACGTTTGTTAAAATTGACAGGCTTTTGAAATAAGTATATTTAAAGGATCATGAAGTTAAGGGTTCATCTAGAGCGTAACTAGGATTGAATATTATACATAATTTAGTATTTAATATAAAAAATTACAAGTATATATTAGTTTATATTATAAAATAATACCATCACTAATACATTTAGTATTTTATTTTGTTGTTTTAAAATACAAATTAAATAAAATAATTTAAATATGTTAATTAAGCAGTTTCAATATAATAAGAAATATTAATTATGTCATTTTCAAAAGTAAAAAATTTAATTATGTACCTTTTATAAAATAAAATTATAAATTAAAATAAATTAAATGTATTAATTGTATAATTATAATAAATAACAACTATAAACCAATCAAGTCATCCTACACTGCAAACATTTGTATCTTTAGATTACTATTTATTTAATTATAGTCATTGATACATTTTACATATATTTGCACACAAAAGTAATGAATCGTTATAATTGAATAAAAATCAATCAAACGGTTCTAATTCCATTTATATAAATACAAATGTTTGTGCCATAGTAAAAACATTTTTTAAAGACATCAGATTTTTTTATACTTCACTTTTATTTTTTTTTATACTTCACTTTTTTTAAATTTACTGGTGTTTATCAAAATATATTATATTAATTTGATATAATAAGTAAAAGAAAAAGTAAGTTTTTTAAATTTAAAAATAACAATGAAATATAATATAAAAGAATGGCATTCAAATTAATTAATTTTTTTTAAAAATAAGACATATAGGCATTTTGACCTATAAAATCTGCTAGAAATACTATTTTAGAAAACTTCTACCGAATCAAATACTTAATGGTAAAAAAATAATTCAAATATCTAAATAGTAAAAGTTTAAATATTCATACACCATTTATATTTTTTTTTCTTAATTTTTTGCCCTTATTTTATATGGATTATGTTAAGAAAATAACCATTGAAAGGGCTAAAAAATTAATTCCTTTGAAAATGTATTTTTATTAATTTCCTCTCCTCAGTCTAAAGAGGGCTAAAAAGTGAAGATAAAAATTTTAATTTTTGTTCATTACTTTTAATTAAATTAATTCATCACCTACAAATTTCCTTTTATTTTGTAAAATAAACCCTATATTAAACACATTTAACTACCAACATATTCTTATTATAATTGTCAACTCTTATTTTTTCATATTCTTTCCTATTCTAGTTATTGCATCACAACTAGATGTATTAAACAAATTCTACACTTCATCAATGAAAATGTAACATATATATATATACATATATACATGTTACAAGTCTCTTTAGTAGGGTAAACTATTTAGACGATTGTTAAATTTTGTGTCTAATTACAATTTAGTTACGAAACTTTAATTTGTATCTTCTTAGTTTTCAAATTTCTATTTAGGTTTCACGAATAGTTTTTTATAATATATTTTGGTCAATAAAAAATTCTAGATTACTATTTTAGTCTAAAAGTTAAAAATAATTTATAAATAAATACATATTTTCTATATTCATATATAAATTAGTGAAAAAACTAAAAAATATTTTATGGGATAGATACCTTATTTTTGAAATGATGTAGAAATATTATTCGATAAATATTATTCAATTAGAGAACAAAGTAAATGCTAGTATTTATCTTCATTTTTTAATTTTTATATAATAAACTATAAATTAATAAAATGTTTATATATATTAAATTATATTTAAATAATTTTTAAATACAATTTTTATTTTAAATTTTTTACTCATAATAAATTATACATTATTAGTAAAATATTTGTATATTATATTATATTTAAATAACTTATAACTATGATTTAGAGATGACATATGGACTTATTTGTATGTTATTTGCAAATTTTGGACTAAAGTGATAATATTGGATTGTTTATGGAATTTTTTTTTTATAGTGACTACATGTAAAACTTAAATAGAAAGTTGGTAACCAAAAAGATACAAAATAAAATTTGTAACCAAATTATAATTTTTTTTTTGAAATATGTAACCAAATTATAATTAAGCATAAGATTTAGTGATTATATATATAATTTACCCCTCCTTAGTAATTATAATGCACTTAAGTTCTTTGTCTTTTTAAGGCCAAATACTCCTTTTCACCCCTGAACTTTACCCTTTTTGTCTAATGCACTCCTCAACTTTCAAATTTGCCTATTGCACATCTCAACTTTTATTTTATGTCTATATCACCCATAATTCAGAGCATTAGAGCGCGTGTACAAAACATGTGCTGACTGTTAAATATCATGCCAAAATGGACATATTTCAGCAGACCAAATGCTCCTTTTCACCCTGAAATTTTACTATTTTGGTCTATTGCACCCCTCAACTTTCAAAAATTACCTATTGGACATATCAACTTCTATTTTGTGCCTATATCACCCATGGTGCTACAGTGACATATGCATCTGAATTTGTTTGATTTCAATCACTTATCCATGTTGGCAATGCATGTGTTTAATAGAAAATTAAAATGTTAAATCATGGGTGATGTAGGCACAAAATAGAAGTTAAGATGTGCAATAGGCAAATTTGAAAGTTGAGGGGTGTAATAGACCAAAAAAGTAAAATTCAGGGGTGAAAAGGAGCATTCGACCTTTTTTTTTTAACGCTGATTCACATGTAGAAGCAGAAAAAAGGGATAATTGCTATTTTCCCATGTGTTTTCGCCTATTACACTACTTTATCCCTGAAATTTAAAAAAATATTTATTCATCCCTAATATATGCAACAGTTAACACTCATTACTCTCTCTGTCAGGAACAAAATAGTACATGAATTGCAAATATCAGGGGTGAATAAATATTTTTTCAAATGTCAGGGATGAAATAGTGTATTAGACCAAAACACAAGGGGAAATAGCAATTCTCCCAAAAAAAATTATCCCTTTTTTTTGGGTGTGTGTTGAATTTATTATAATATTTTCTACTCAGTAACTAGAAAGCAACACTATCCCAAAAAAATTTCATAAAAATCTTTAAGAGTATAACACTTGTGAAAGCATGGCAACTTGACAGATATTAAGGAGAATGAGTTTGCTAAATTTCTACCCCTCTGCAAGGCAATAGAAGGAGGTGATTTGGATGGTGCCAAAAGCTTACTTCATCTTCACCAAAATGCAATAAATAAAAAAATTATAGAAGATGGTTCAACGGCACTCCATCTAGCTACTTTACAAGGAAATAGAGAGCTTGTGCAGGAACTGGTGGAGTTAATGTCAGATGAAGGAGTAGAAATTACTGATAATAGGGGAGGTACAGCTCTATGTATTGCGGCTATGATTGGAGCTACAAAAATTGCAGAACTCCTAGTAAAGAAGAATGAGAAATTAGTTCATATCCCATCAGGTGACTCGTTACCAGTCATAATTGCATGTGAATGTGGCCATAGGGATACAACTTTGTTTCTATACTCTCAAACTCCAATGAACTTGTTACTTGATACAAATTATGGGGCATGGCTTCTTAATGCAACTCTTTACCTTCAAATGTTAGGTAATGACTGCAAACTCATTTATTGGATAAATTGTTTAGAAAGTCATCTAACTTTATATGTTGTCACATTATCAAATTTAGTCAATATATAAATATTAAAGTACGTCTCGATGAAATTTAAATAAAAACTTATTTATTACCGTTCTTTAATTATATATATATTGTTGTTTAATTTATTGAAAAACTTTATTGCTGTTTCACTAGACATTGCACTAGATCTCATCCGACATTCTCCACTCTTGGCTACTAGAAGCATCAATTTTGGACCCTTTCAAAGCACTCCTTTGCAGCAGTTTGCTTATTTGCCTCAATTATTCCGCAGTGGATGTCAACTGGTATTTTGGAAACGATGGATATACTCTTGTTAGTATCTCTCTATCTATCTATCTCTTCCATTTTCTCGTTTCACGTTTTATAATCAATTTTTCATAAAATTTTAATCTTTAAAATTTGACAAAAGTATTCTTATTTATTTATTTATAATTTTAATACATTTTGCACTTTAACGAAAGTTGATTAAAAAAATTATACATATAACCATTTAAAAATTACACATGCATTTTTTTTTTGTTAAAATTGTAAATAATTGGCCAAATTATGATATTTTTGACCAATAAAACCAGTAATAATAATAATAACAAGAAGTACATAAGCTCAATTTTCATTGAAGGTATTCAAGTGCAATTGCCTTCTTCTCCCAATAAAGATGTGCGAGTACCCATTATTCTACAAAATGGACAAATGCAACCTGGAAACAGTTTACCACAAGGTATGTCTCTATCGTTCATCCATTTGTTTTAATCATATCTCTATTGCTCATCTCTATTATATATACTGTAAACACATATAATATTGGTTTAAGTTTTTTTTTCTACACAGTGTTGTTTTATCAATTCCAAATTATGGGTTCAAGATTCCTATCATTTTTTGGTAAGCTCACTACATGCCACATGACAACATCTAACATATGCCTCTAATCACATTATTATTACTATTATTTTATACGATATCTTTGATATCCGGTAGCTATAGGAGCTTCGATTATTCAAAAGATCAAATTGGGTAGACTCATAAAAGTACAAATCTCTCCTACCATATATTTTTCTCCATATATAAAATTCAAATTCAATAGTTTACTCAAATGATCACAATTTAACCTCCTTTTCACTTAAACTATTATTTTTGAATTTACATTATGATTTCCTCACTAGATTTGTTTATCAATAAAGGGATCCAACAAATTTATGACTTAAAGTTGAAGCATTCCTATGCTCTCGCACTTATACAATGCATTTCTGAAGCAATATCAACTCTGAGTAAAAGTGAATGCATAGAAAGAGGAGTACATTGGGCGTTCTTTGCTGCTACTGACCGTGGGATAGTTGAATTTGTTATTGCCATAATTAAAGCCAATCCAAGGCTACTATACCTCTTAAATCAAAATTGGTGGAATATACTTCATCATGCTGTTCAAAATCGACAAGAAAAGATCTTCAACCATATAATTAGTGCCCTTGGACAAAGAAACTACATGTTGTTATATCAATTTGATAGTTCCAGGAACACTTTGTTGCATCTTGCAGCAAAGATAGCACCATCAAATTCCCTTGAATGCATATCAGGTGCTGCTTTACAAATGCAAAGGGAGCTACAATGGTATAAGGTGATTTTTTTTTGAACTTGTAGGATACTACAAATAATATGGGGTTCGATTATGATATTATAATTTATATAAGAGCAAATTACATTTTTCTTCCTAAAGTTTGACCTAATTCATACATACCTCCTATTATTTTAAAATCGATTTTTTGCCTCCCTCAGATTTTATTTTGTTAACATTTAAGGACTTCCGTTAGGGTAAGACCATTTTTTCTGTTAATGCTATATAAAAACACTAAAATGCCCTTTAAAACAGTAAAAAAAAATTATAATTAATTGTAAATACTGATAATATTTTAGTCCTTTGTGTTTAGTAACATTAAATACATACATTACTTACTAATAATACGGTTCATAAAAAATGAACCTTATTATTAACATTTTGTAGTTAATTATAGTTTTTACTATTTAAAAGGGCATTTTAGTCTTTTTATATAGCATTTAACCGAAAAGTTGTTTAACCTTAACAGAAGTTCTTAAATGTTAATGAAATAAAAGTTTAGGGAGATAAAAATAGATATCGAAAATTGTTCCTGTTTTTTTTCTTGATTAAATTCCTAGATATTTTCATTATTTTATATTTATCATCACATGATTCAAATGCAGGAAGTGGAAAGTATTGCGATTCCTTCATTTAAACAATGTATCAACGACCAAGATAAGTTAACTCCCAAAGAATTATTTACAAAAGAGCACAAGGAATTAATGACAAAGGGAGAGAAATGGATGAAACAGACAGCACAATCTTCTACCGTTGTAGGTGCTCTTATAATCACAATTATGTTTGCAGTGGCATTTACTGTTCCTGGTGGTATCAATCAAGAAAGTGGCTATCCAATGTTTTTGCATGCAAATTCATTCAAGGTGTTCATAATATCTGATGCAATTTCTTTATTTGCTTCATCAACTTCAGTCATGACATTTTTAGGAGTTCTGGTGTCGCGTTATGCAGAAGAAGATTTTCTTATATCATTGCCTAGAAAGATGATCATTGGCCTCTCCACTCTTTTCATCTCCATTGCAGCCATGATGGTGTCATTTTGTGCTACTCTTATTATAATGCTAGACAAAAATCTCAAACTTATAATTCCGATTGCGTTGTTGGCTAGTATTCCGGTTATCATTTTCATGTTGCTGCAATTTCCTCTTCTTGTTGAGATCTTCATATCCACATATGGACCAAGCATCTTCAATAGGAAAAAGAAAAATTGATACTTCTTTGTAAGATACTTTTGTTCTGCAGTTTTTAAATGTCTTCTTCTATTTGCGACACTTCCGTGTAAGATTCTTATATAAATTTGAAGTTGTTTTGGACCTCTAAAATGTCCCGGAAATAATAATTCAGCTTTTAATGGAACAAAAATTAATAAGGAATTTATGCATATATATTACAGTCGACCGTTTAATAATTAATATATATGATGGATTGAAAAATATTAAATATTAAAAGTATTAATTTATTAAATTTCTAAACTATAATTTCTAATTTTTACATCAATAACATATTAAAAATCATGATTTATTTACAAATATAAAATAATATATATTATAAAAGTAAAATAGTATTTTAAAAATATATTAAAATTAAACACTTCATTTACTTAAAAATATCACATTATATCACTAAATTATCATACTTTAACCATATAATATCATAATATTTTTATAATATTGTAAATGATTGTCAATATCTCTTAAATATCATGATTTTCTTAAAATATCGTATTGTTTTTGAAATATCATCAACTTTTTTTAAAATATCGTAAATTGATAACTTTCTTACAAAATATCATGATAAATATTTTTCTCAACAAATAAAATTATTATCATATTAGTTACTAGCTTTAACATACGAGCTTATACAGGTTATATATATAGGGAAAAATTGCATTGTGCACTGAATTTTGACCAAAAATTTTTAAATTTATAGTCAATTATTTTTTTCAACTTTTAATTGCTTCGTGTTTCATGTGACATAGTCTTTTTTCTTTCATTTTTACATTGTTTACAGCCAATATTTCGCCTAACAAGAAAACTACCCATACCACTGCTGCTTGCTGCACAAAACCAATCAAAGAAATTAAGAACTAATATTTGTTGCTACTGCCACTAACAACTACAAACCAATCAAACTAGCAAAGAGATAGAGACATAAAAAAAATAAAGAAATAAAAAGCAAAAAGAAACCATTAATGCTGGTGCACTAGAAAAAGTAGAAGTAGCAGTAGTGGCCTAAATTTCTTAAAGCTTAATAATGAAGGGGTTGATGCAATAGTTTTTTTTTTTAGGTTGTATTTCTTGCCATGTATTGTTGCAGTAGTTGAAGACTTGGGCATATCTTTTGATCATAATAATACTTATTATTTTTAACACAATAAATTTATTAAAATATAACTTCTATTTTCTACTTTGTTTATACTTTATAAAACAGAAGCAACTAGAGTTATCCGAATTGATTGTTGTCAGATTGTTGTTGCTATTTTTTAAATTTTTTGGTTATTTTTGGTTGTTATTAGGTTTTTGTTCATGTTTTTTATTCTAATTTTTATTTGTTCGATTTCCTTAAACATTACAAATTTTTTAGTAAATGAGTTAAAATTTTTATAAGTGAAGTATAAGATTTTTCAACTAAATAAGTTCAATGAATATTGTTGTTTTTTTGTTGTTGACGACAACGAAAAAAACCAAAAAAAAAAAAAAACCTAACAGCAACCAAACAACAACTGTAAAAAACTAAAAATAACAACCTCACAACAACAACTTGACAACAATCAAATAACAATTAAAAGAAAGCAACAGCATCTCAACAAAAACCAAACAATAAGACAAAAAAAAAAAAAACCACAGTCTAACAAGAACCCAACAATAACCCAACAACTAGACAACAACCAAAAAAATA
>CATIWM010716638.1:0-20004 GCA_949671775.1 Mallotus repandus
AAATGAATGAAAAAGTCAAAGGTACCCTTCGCACTTAAATTAAGATCTTTTCTTCTTCCTCATCTTCTCCTTTTAAAAACCAAAGCTAGGGTTTATAAGTACTCAGTTTCAGGGAAACGTGCTATGGTGAAACTAATGGAGATTGACCCTAAAAAATCTTCATCGTGCAGCCACATTATACACCTTCAGCATCTACTTTTCTGTTCTCAAATCTTTCCATAATTACTCCCAATCAACTCTCGACGTCATCTCTATTTTCAAAGACATCAGCACTAACATCGGTGTTATCTCTGGCCTCTTTTGTTCAGTCGTTTATCACATCGCAGAGCTCAAGACCAAGAATTTTACCAAGAGTGCTAGAGTAGTGTAGAATTCTCTAGAACACTCTTGAATATTATGGATAGTTTATGTATATACTAGATATATCTACATGTATGTAGACTACTCTAGAATATTCCACACATGTATGTATTAAGTAGAATGCTTAGGAAGTTAGGAGAGCATTCTAGAACATTCACTTAAGGAGGTAGAAATAGTAGCCACCCATGCCTATAAATACCCTATCCATTCCTCATTTGCATATAAGTTGAGTTCATAGTAATACAAGCATACTTTGTAAAGCTTTTATGCTCTCTTTGTGCCTTTTACTTAAGCATACTTATGTTGGCATATTTGTTGCCATTTTGCCTAGTTTGGCATTCGTTGGAAGGCTTACTAGTATCCTTGAAGTTTCGATGAATCAAGTGTGTTAGGCCGCACATGGGCTAAGTTATGATATTTAATAAAACTCACGTGGCAGTTGGTATCAGAGCTTTAGTCGAGCTCTTTGAAAATTCTTGCACAAGATCATGTCGAAGGATAGTAGGCAAGTAACTACTCCTAAGGTGAGTGACAAATCCACTTTCGTCCCTCCAAGGGAAGGAGCAAAGGAAGGTGGAAAGGGCCATAAGGATAAGTCCCGAGATATGGTTGGCGCATTAAAAGAGAGGCTAGTCAGGGTGAAGACCACAATGTCCAATTAGGGGGATAAAATCAAAGAAATGGAAGGTCGCATCGAGAAGCTAGAGTCCAAGGAGGATAATTGGGAGCTTCGAGAGGAGATGCAATGTGCCTTAAACTCTCTTTCCGACAAGCTATACAAGGACAATAAGGCTCTTAAGAGGTTGTTTGTCCAATACATAGAGAAGGTCGACAAGCTTGAGGTGGAGCTTAACTTGTGCAAGGCCACGTTGGCAAGCGATGGGGGAGCACAAGTGAATGCTACTATGTATAAAGTTGATGCTCCTAAACCAAAGGCCTATAGTGGGGCTAGGAATGTGAGGGAGATCGATAACTTCTTGTGGAACTTGGAGAGATACTTCGATGCAGTGGGCATAGTGGACAAAGCCGCTAAGGTGAAGTTCGTATCTCTCTACTTATATGATGTCACTACCGTGTGGTGGAGGCGTAGGTGTGAGGATGTGAAAGAGGGCCTTTGCACCATTGATACATGGGATGATTTTATGCGAGAGCTTAAAAAGCAATTCTATCCCGATAATACCGAGAATGAGGCAAGGTTAAAACTTTGACGACTCCAACATAGAGATGGGTACATTCGGGAGTATGTTAAGGAGTTCTCTGAGTTAATATTGGAGATCCCTGACTTTGGAGAAAATGAGGCATTCCATGCTTTCATTGATGGTTTGTCCTAATTAGAGCTTGAGAGGCAAGGTGTGCAAGACCTTGCCACTGCAATGGGGACTGATGAGTCCTTTATTAAGTTGAAGAAGAAGGACTCATTTAAGCCTAAAATAAAGAAGCCCAAGGGAAGTGGCAAAGGTGGGGGAGATAAATCCTCCAAGGATGGTAAAACTTTGTACAAGGACAAGGGCAAGTGGAAGAAGGAAGATAAAGGTGGTTCTTCTCCGAAAAAGCTTGCTTGCTTTATTTGTGATAGACCTCATCGTGCTTATGAATTTCCAAAGCATGGGAAGCTTAGGGCTTTAGTACCAAAGATAAGGAGAAGCAAGAAGAAGAACGAAGAATTACCTCCCTTCGACTCTTTAATGCCATTAAAGCCAAGGTCAACCAAAAGCCTTATGGTCACATGTATATAGAGATCAAAATCGGGCGCACAAGCATCTGAGCCATGGTGGATACCGGGGCCGACACGGTGTACAAGGCAAAGGAAATGGCTGAATCTATAGGGTTGCCTTATGAAGAAGGGAAAGGCTACATCAAGGGAGTGAATGCCAAAAGACTACCCATTGTTGGCATAGTGAGAAGGACCAACATTCGTATAGGCCAATGGCGAGGTAAGGTCGATATCACCATTGCTCCTATTGACGATCAACAATTCTATCTTGGCATGGACTTCCTCAATATGGTGAAAGCGTTCTTAGTCCCCTACACCAAAACCATATGTATAATGGAGAATGGCTAACCTTGTGTGGTGCTAATAAAGAAGGAGCTAAGCCAAAACATGATGGTATCGGCCATACAACTCTCCAAGGGGTGAAAAGGAAGGAGCCAACCTTTCTAGTAACCCTCAAGGTGGAAAAAGGTCCCAACAATAATGGTGCCAAACTTTCAAGCCTTATCGAAGGCGTGCTTGATGAGTTTAAAGATATGATTCCACCCGCATTGCCAAAGAAGCTTCCTCCACAATGTGAAGTGGACCATGAAATTGAGTTAAAGCTTGGAGCCAAGCCACCCGCCTTTGCACCCTATTGCATGGCACCTCTGGAGCTAGAGGAGCTAAGGAGGTAGCTTAAGGAGCTACTTGACGCAGGCTACATTAGGCCATCCAAAGCTTCATATGGTGCACCAGTCTTATTTCGAAAAAAGCATGATGGTTCCTTTCGACTGTGCATAGACTAGTTTGCTAAACAAGATCACCGTCAAGAATAAGTACCCCATTCCTAACATTGCCGATATTTTTTATCAACTTGGTGGTGCCAGGTGGTTCACCAAGTTAGATTTGAGGTCCGGGTACTATCAAGTGCGCATCTCTGAGGGATATGAGCTAAAGACGGCATGTGTGATGAGATATGGATCCTACGAGTTCCTTGTCATGCCCTTTGGCCTTACAAATGCACCAGCTACTTTTTGCACTCTTATGAACAAGGTACTTGCTCCTTACCTTAATCGTTTCATTGTGGTTTATCTTGATGATATTATTGTGCATAACAACACTTTGGAGGAGCATGTAGAGCATCTAAGGCAAGTGTTCAAAACCTTACGAGATAATGAGCTCTACATCAAGAAGGAGAAGTGTTCCTTTGCCCAATGAGAGGTGGCATTCCTTAGGTATATCGTTGGCAATGGGAAGCTAAGGATAGATGGTTCAAAGGTGAAGGCCATCCAAGATTGGAAGCCACCAACTAAGGTTACTGAGTTGAGATCTTTCCTTGGTTTAGTGAACTATTATCGAAGGTTCATTAAAGGCTACTCATCTATTATCGCTCCTTTAAGGGACTTGTTGAAGAAGGGGCGTGCGTGGGAATGGTTTACAAAGTGCCAACAAGCTTTTGAGGGGCTAAAGAAGGCTATTATGGATGAACCGGTATTAGCACTTCCCAACCACACAAAGATGTTCAAAGTAAACACCGGTGCATCCGACTTTGCTATTAGTGGAGTACTTGTGTAAGAGGGGCATCCAATAGCCTTTGAAAGTAGGAAACTCAACGACACCAAAAGGAGGTATATGGTGCAAGAAAAGGAGATGACCATCATAGTGCATTGTTTGCGTACATGAAGGCACTACTTGCTTAGGAGCAAGTTTGTTGTCAAGGCTGACAACATTGCCACTAACTACTTTCAAACGTAAAAGAATCTCACACCGAAGCAAGCTAGATAGTAATATTTCCTCGCGGAGTTTGACTATGTCATGGAGTACAAGCCAGGCAAAGCAAACTTTATTGCCAATGCACTAAGTAGGAAGGAGGAGCATGCCGACATAAGTCGCCCCATGTGTAGCTTAATAGAACACATTAAGGAAGGGCTAAAGCATGATTCCATGGTCAAGAACTCCATAGCTCTTGTTCAATAGGGCAAGAATCAAAGATTTTGGCTTAAAGGAGACTTACTTTACTCCAAAAGGAGGAGGTTGTACGTGCCGCTCCATAACAACCTATGAAAGAAGATCATCAAGGAGTGCCATGATAGTAAGTGGGCGGGTCACCCGGGCATACAATGCATAATGACACTTATGGAGAATGCCTATTATTGGCCTCGCATAAGGGAGGATGTGAAGGCCTATGTGAGGACTTGTCTTGTGTGCCAACAAGACAAAGTGGAGCAGCAAGCCCCAAGTGGTTTGTTAGAACCACTTTCCATTCTCGAGAGACCATGGGAAAGTGTTTCCATGGATTATCGTGGGGCTTCCTTTGTCTGAAAGATGTGCATGGATCTTCGTGGTGGTGGATCAATTCTCTAAATATGACATCTTCATTCCCACTCTAAAATTTATCACCGCCGAAGAAGCTGCCCATCTTTTCATGAAGCATGTGGTAAAATATTGGGGTGTGCCAAAGTCGATAGTAAGCGATAAAGATGCTCGCTTCACGGGTCATTTTTGGACAGAGTTGTTCAAGCTATTGGGCACCGACCTTAAGTTCTCTACAAGCATGTACCCCTAAACTAATGGGCTAATTGAGAGGATCAATGCTCTCTTGGAACTATACTTAAGGTACTATGTGAGTGCCAACCAATGAAATTGGGCTAAATTGCTTGATGTTACCCAATTCTCGTATAACTTGTAAAGGAGCAAATTTATAAGCAAGAGTCCTTTTGAGATTGTCACAGGCCAACAACCTTACACCCCAAGCTCTCTTGCTATGGACTATTCAAGTAGAAGTCCACCCGCATTCAAGTTTGCAAAAGAATGGAAGGAGAAAGCCAACGTCACTCAAGCCTACTTGGAGAACGTATCCAAGAGAATGAAGAAGTGGGTGGACAAGAAGAGGAGGCCTATAGAGTTCAAAGAAGGTGATAAAGTGCTTGTCAAGTTGTACTTGCATGGCAAAGCCGATGGACTTCATTGGGGCCTTAAAAGGATGTACAATGGACCCTTTCCCATCATTAAACGCATGGGGAAGGTAGCTTACAAGTTGGAGCTTCTGTAAGGCATTAAGTTCCATCTTATTTTCCATATGAGCATGCTAAAGACTTATAGGGAGGACCTTGATGACCCAAGTCGAGGCAAGTCTAAAAGAGCTCCATTGAATGTGAGAGCTCAATATGACAAAGAGGTGGAGTACATAATCTCCAATCGTAAGGTGCCATAATCCAATCAACCCCCAATGACTGAGTTTCTTGTCAAGTGGAAGGGACTTCCTAAGAGTGAAGCAAATTGGGAGCATATTTGTGACTTGTGGCAATTCAAGGAGTAAATCAAAGCTTACGAGGAGAAGGCAATGGGGGCGTTGCTCGATTAGGTGGGGGAGAATGTCACACCGCAGAGCTTAAGACCAAGAATTTTGCCAAGAGTGCTAGAGTAGTGTAGAATTCTCTAGAACACTCTTGAATATTATAAATAGTTCATTTATGTACTAGATATATCTACATGTATGTAGACTACTCTAGAATATTCCACACATATATGTATATAAGTAAAATGCTTAAGAAGCTAGGATAGCATTCTAGAACATTCACTTAGGGAGGTGGGAATAGTAGCCACCCATGCCTATAAATACCCCTTCCATTCCTTATATGTATATAAGTTGAGTTCATAGTAATACAAGCATACTTTGTAAAGCTTTTGTGCTCTCTTTGTGCTTTTTACTTAAGCATACTTATGTTGGCGTATTTTTTGCCATCTTGCCGAGTTTGGCATTCGTTGGAAGACTTACCAGCATCCTTGAAGTTTGGATGAATCAAGTGTGCTAGGCCACACGTGGGCTAAGTTACGATATTTAACAAAACTCACGTGACTCGTTACTCTCCCCTGTAACCGCCGGGTTTCTGCGTGTGTTCAGTTCTCCATGGTGGTTTAAGCAACAGGTGCTTCATTTTCATGTGTCGAAGACGTGGCCTTTCTAACATGGTTTGAGGGATTTAAAGAATTGGGAGGTGTGCTTGAGAAACGAGAAGCTAAGGACCTGTTAGGGACATCACGATTGACATGGTGGATAATGGAATAAGGGGAAATATTAAAGAATCCAATAAAATATGAGTGTTTTTTTGCTATGTTTTTCTGATGTGATTGTATGTTAAGGTTATTTTTCTCTCTAAGGACTAGGGAATTGTTATTGGCTCCAAAGATTTTACAACATAAGAATGATGATGAAGATGAGGAATTTCTATCTATGGGAAGTTATTTTTCTAGATGTTTCAATGGATTTCATCTTTAAATTTCTTAGTCACCTTATCAATATTTCTTGATTGAATTTATGCAAATTAAAATGAGATTCATTTTGTGTTTCTAAAAAAAATGAGATTCATTTTATGGTTTTGATTCATGAGTGCACCGAAGTTTAGGCTTTTTGGGTACATTTTGTTTCAGACAACGTTTAGTGCTCCAATGGGATCAGATGTTATAGTGGTGGATTTGCTTGGATTGGAGAAAAGAGTTGCTTAGGTTAGTGGCAATAGCATTGGAAGGTATTGGCCTAAGGCTACTGCCCCAAAAGATGAATGTGATGAAAATTGTGACTATAAGGGTATGTATCAATCCGGGCATTGGTTAAAAATTTATTCTCAGAGTAAAGGAATATGTTGAATGGCACTTTCTTTTTTTTATTGGAGTTCAATCTGGATTTAGGGTACAAAATATAAAAGGGTTTAGTCTTTTCATAACCATTTAACATCTATTTAATGAAAAAAGTGCATAAAGGATATTTTAATTTATTTCATCAAATTACAAGGATGAATAAATATATTTTTAAAATGTCAAAAACGAAGTAGTGTAACAGGCTAAAATATAAAGAGTAAATAGAAATTTACTCATACAATAAATAAATTTTTTAGAAAAAATTTATTATAATTCTGATCAAAATAAAAAATTTTATTTTTTATATAAACGATAGAAAAAATATACAAACATATTATTGATGTTAGAAAAAAAATACAAACACAAAAAATACAAGCATATAACAGTAAACCCAAAAAAAAAGATATTGGTACTAAAATAATTTTTTTAAAGATCCAAACTTTAAAGTACCTGAATTTTCCGAAAAAATGCTCGAAGTTTTCTCATCAGCCGAGAAAAAAAGAAGACCAAAGTGAAAATTAGTTAATTAAACCAATTTTTAAAAATTTTTGAAGGCAGCATATATCTTTAAAAAAATTAATCATAAAAATATAAACATATAAAATAAATAAATTTCATATAATTTATAGTTGTCAAATTTGAGTTACATTAAAATAAAAAAATTAAAAATTTAAATTAAATTATTGTAAAAAAAGAGAAAGTAATAACATGAACATTAGGAGAGCTTAAATATAAGAAAGGGATAAAAGTAGAGATAGTCTATTCCAAAAGATAAAGAATTCTAATTCTTTAATTTTTGAAAGACAGACTATTCTTTAAAAATTATGAAATTACTATTCTATATAATTGGTATTTCATAATAAAATTTGAACTAAAATAAAAAAAATAGTAAGAAATAACTATTTTATTCATGATATACTTCGTTAACCTAACATGACCTTAATAATTTTAGAATTCATTATTTAATATGTATATATATCTCTTAACATCATCCGACCACATAAATAGAAGTATGGCCCGTAGTTGCTAAAATATTTACTAATAGTTTAATTTTATTTGACTGATCTAATAAAATTTAATTTAATATATACTATTAGTAAAATTTGTAAATCTATAATATATACAAATGTACGAATGGGTATATGTAAAATTACAAAAAAAATATACTCATTATTAGATAAAAATTGAATAATTTAGTCATTTACTAATAAAAGTAAAATTAAATTAATTAAATATAATTTTAATTTGATTGATAGTGTATTTGCTATTTTAATTAGGTTAACTTCTATTTTATCTCTAATAAAAATTAAATTAATTTAAACATAATTTTAATTTAATTAAAAATATATTTCCTATAACTTCTACCTTATCTCTAACAAAAATTAAATTAATTAAAATTTTAGTTGTAATTTTATTAAAAACATATATATATTTTTTAATTAAATATTTTATCTAATATAAATCAATTTAACTAATAGAAGTTTATAAGTCTTATGAAATTAAATTTAATAAGTAAAAAATTGAAATTAAAATTAACAAATTTTATAAAATAATTAATTATAAAAAATATTAACCTCAAAAATGTTAAAAGTCTATTATAATATATTATAAGTCTATCAAGTTTGTAAAATTAGATTATTATTTAGATAAAAATATTGAAAGAGTGTTGTATAATTGTTTAATTACAAAATTTATTAAAATTGTAATAAATTACTATCTTATAATGTGACTCTATTAAGATTAAAAAATTAGATTGTCATATAAGTAAACAATACTCTTGTTATTTTAAAAACTTATCAAATTAAATTTTCTTAACTAAAGAATTAAAATTAGATTAATAATAATTTTTATTTGTCTTGCATCTATAATTATATTTTAAAAAATATGGCACGAAATTTGTTTGAAAATAGTATTTTTGTTATATAAGAAAAGTAGTATAATTAACATTTATTATTATTTTTAAAATTTTTATTAAGAAAATAAATAATAATTTATTATTATCTTATAATTAATTAAGTTCATAATATTTTTAGATAAAATTAACTTTAAAGTTGAAAAATAATTGTAAAAATATTGAAGGAACATCATACAATTATTTAAATAAAAGATTTATCAAAATTCTATGAATTATAGTTATATTAATTTGTAATATTAAATTATTATATTAATCTTTTAAAAAAATTGTTGTATTAATAAATAATACTTTTGTTTTTTTAAGAAATTAAATTGAATTAAATAATAATAATAACAATAATATATATGTCATACTATATTTTTTTTTTTTGAAAAGTATATATGTCATACTATCAAAATCACAAATAAAAAAAATTTACTTGAGGTTTAACTAAAGGGCTTTAGACTTGTGGGATTCATTGTTAGTATTTGCTTTTAGAAAACAAGGTCGTTATTTAAATTTTCTTTCCCTTATTAGACTTGTGGGATTCATTGTTAGTGATGACTCACAAAGATTTTCAAAATATTAACTATTAACAATTTTACCTACTAATACTCCTTTTTCTCCATTCCATCGACAATGGAACTGTGTGACAAATTAAAAAAACATAATAATAAAAAAAACTCTTAACTAATCAAAGAATAATTTAATTTGATATTTTCTTAATGAAAATTTAAATTTAGACTTAAATTTAAATTTTAATTTTGTAAGCCACCAAAATATTAATAAAAAATCATAATAAAAAAAATCACAGTTAAGATTCAATACATATACCAAATCCATACATACCCTTCTGTACAGCACACACAAAATGATTGCCATCACAGAAACACATGCATTCCTCTGCAATCTTTGTGACACATGTTACCTTTTCACACATTTACTGTCTCAGCAGTTTCAACCCTCAATTGCCTGCGCTCCCAAATGCACTCTCTCTACTTTTTCAGTTTTTTTTTTTTTACGGTAACCCACCAACAACAGCACTAGCACGGCCGTTCTTTTCTCTTCTCTGATTCAAAATGTTGCAGAAGCAGCAAGGAACCTAATCAACACTGTCTGTTATCTACATTTTCTTTTTTGATTTGGTTTTTGGGTTCTGTAACCTTTTTCCTGCTAGATTAAACAAAAGGGTAGCCATTTTTATTAAAAAGATTAGATTTTTTTTTTTCAACAGAAAGTAGTATGTGGGTTTGTGGAGAGTTTGCTTTATAGAGTCAGCAAAGCCACTTTCTGGCTCCCCCTCCATTCTTTCTCCACCTATTAAAAAAAAAAAAAAGTTAATTTTGGAAAGCAACAATTTTTATTTGTTATTTTGATGTTTTTAACTGAGAAAAAGAAACCATTTCTATATTAGTTATGTTTGGTAGAAGGAAAATGTAGAGAAGGTGAGTTGGTGCTTAAAAATTCATTGGGATATCGCGTTGTGTTAATTTTATCTTTTTTTTAAAAAATTGAAGATATTTTTTTTTGGTGGGTGTTTTTTTGGTGGGTAGATTAATAGCTTCCAGTTCATGTCTTGCCTTAAAAAAACGCGTTCCATGTCACTGTTGTTTATCTTTTCTTTGACGTGGTGTTGATGGTTGTTTTGCTTAGTGTCGCAATCAGATCTGCGTTACAGACATTCTTGCTGGTATTCCACATCCCTTTCTTTACCTGTAATTCTGTCCTCTGTTTAATCACATCCCATTCTTTACCTGGGATTATGTTCTCAGTTTAATTATAAGTGCCATTTTTATTTGGTTCATTTGCCCGATCTTTGTCTAACATTTGCAATCTCTCTTTATTTTGCAAGTGATAACTGCAGATCGAATTAGAAACTCCTTTTTTGCGAATTGAAAGATAGTTGAATTTCAGTGATAAGATCGAGAGTTCTCATATTTCTGAGGTGAAGAAGCAGCAACAGTTTGTTATAGTTTGAGATATTGGTATAAATTACTGTCATTTGGATGCTCAAAAGTGTTTTGGTATAATATGCAACTCATTTAATAATTTAAAGTTCTCGAGCTACAAGTTATACCACACTTAAGTTGCATATAATAATGGCTTCTGGTGGAGAAGGGAGGCGTCGCCGTGATAATCTTGTCCCTCTTGCTGCATTGATTAGCAGAGAGATGAAGAGTGAGAAGATGGAGAAGCCAACTGTAAGATATGGCTCTGCAGCCCAGTCCAGGAAAGGGGAAGATTATTTCCTAATAAAGACGGACTGTCAGCGTATACCAGGGAATTCTTCATCCACCTTTTCTGTGTTTGCGGTAGTTCTTATCTCCTACCTTTCTTAGATGAGGAATGATTTTACATTTTTGAGATATGAGCATGTGATATGGTGAAGATCCTGAGTTTGATAAATGAGAGCTGTTGTGCTTTTGTGTGGGACAAGATTTCTGTTAGTTATTCAGTTTTTTAGATTGGTGGCCTTGATTAACAAGGGATCACAAGGTCAAACCTGAGAAATCTCACCCCACCTTGCTGTTAATATATGTACCATTCAAAATATTTTCCCGTTACTCAACTCATAGATTCCAGTAGAGCATAAGATCAGAGAAAAATTTGTAAATTTAAAATTTGAGTTAAATCGTGTTGGAATAAGTTATGGTGCAAGTCATATGGTTGAATATATTTTTTTTTCTGATAAATTTTTCTTATTCAATGAGGTGGTCATTGTCCTCTCCTAATTGTCAGATCTTTGATGGGCACAATGGAAAAGCTGCAGCAATTTTTACTAGGGAGAATCTATTGAATCATGTTATGGGTGCTATTCCTCGTGGACTTGGGCGGGAGGAGTGGCTTCAAGCCTTACCTCGAGCATTGGTTGCTGGGTTTGTGAAGACTGATAAGGAATTTCAGAATAGAGGTGTGGAGTTTGGCCCCAATCCTTTGCTGGTTGATTTGTTGTAATTTTCCATTTTAAACCACTTTGCTTTTAGATGAAACTAGTGTGTCCTTTCTTATGTATCTGTCTTTAGGAGAAACATCAGGCACTACAGCAACATTTGTTATAGTTGATGGATGGACAGTTACTGTTGCATCAGTCGGTGACTCGCGCTGTATTTTAGATGCTCAGGGTGGTGGTGTTTCCACCTTAACTGTGGATCACAGACTTGAGGAGAATGTAGAAGAGTATGCTTCTATCTTGCATGCCTAATTGTTTGTTCAACAATATTGAGCAGATATTTATTTTATTATACTTCAACTGTAGGAGAGAGCGTGTGACTGCAAGTGGTGGGGAAGTTGGAAGGCTGAGCATTGTTGGCGGTGTTGAGGTGAGATGCTTCAAGATCTTTAACATCTTTCTGATAACTACATTAAAGTCTACTTGGTCAACATTAACATTATCAAATCATCAATACCAATATTGCTTAATGCAGTAGTTATCTTAACAGATTGGTCCACTTCGCTGTTGGCCGGGAGGTTTATGCCTTTCTCGGTCAATTGGAGACATGGATGTTGGAGAGTTTATAGTTCCAGTTCCATATGTCAAGCAAGTGAAGGTAAGCATCCCGTTGTTCTGCCTGTATTATGGATCCTTTACTTGACTATGTTTTGTTTTTTATTTCTGTCTTGTGATTTCTATGCAATTATGCTAAATATTGCTAGGTCTGACTACAGAAAGAACTCTAACTTTCTTCAATCCACATAAAAGCTGTCGAATGCAGGTGGAAGACTTATAATTGCTTCTGATGGCATCTGGGATGCCCTTTCCTCTGAAATGGCAGCAAAGTCTTGCCGCGGGTTGCCAGCTGAACTTGCTGCTAGACAAGTTGTGAAGGTAAGTGGTTATGTGATGTGCTGTTGGCTGTTTCTCTTCCTGGTACTTGATGTTTAGCAAATGTTTCCAGGTTCTAGTACACATTTTACGCTCTGTGCACTAATAAATGGTCATATGGTGCAAAATAGATATTGTTAGTGGTATTCTTATGTTCTTAAAGATGCTCAATATTTGTCCTTGCTTCATTTGATTGTTATAGGAAGCCTTAAGAACAAGGGGGCTAAAGGATGATACAACCTGCGTAGTTGTTGATATAATTCCTCCTGACAATTCAGTACAGCCTTCAACTCCACCCAAGAAAAAGAACAAGCTAAGAGCATTACTATTTGGGAAGAAATCACGAGATTCTGCTAACAAGCTATCTAAAAGGCTTTCAGCTGTTGGTATAGTTGAAGAATTGTTTGAAGAAGGATCAGCCATGCTTGCTGAAAGGTTAGTGCTATCATTTTTGGATTTTGTCTCAAAATCTCACAGATATACGTTAATTATATTCTAGGTATTGTTAAACATTTTTAATTTCTTGATCACAATTAACTCAGTCCAAGCCCTGCGGATGTAGTTGATTTAGTCATTTGACTTTATTGGGTTGCTTTTACTTGAAAGTATACTTTGATCATGGTATACAATTACCTTTAGAGAACAACTATGATGCTTATTTCTAAGTATTTCTACAATTTATGACGATCCTACAGTGCAGCATTTCAAAATAGTCAAATTAACAATTTCTAATATTAGATATTTATTTGTGAGACTCTATTGGACAGTTCTTCAAGGTTCTTTTCCTGTTGCACTCCATCATTATATGAAATGACAGACTTGTTGCACATTGTTGAGTCATTACGACAGCATGATATGATCCCATCTCTCTAGCTAATTTTCATAGTTAGAAATTTGATTATACACACTCACTCAGATATAAGTCATATACTATGTAGTGCCCTTGAAAAGAAAATTCATTTAAAGCCTCTGAAGAATTTCTCAACAATACATGAAACAAACAAAATCTGCAGTAGTTGCACTGGTTCGCTTGGTGGCAATTTCTGTGGGTTGATTAGTCATGTTTTGAAAATTTCAGCCCCTTGCATTGGCTTTGGTTTGAAAATAACATGAAGTAATCCTACTGAGTTGCACACTTGCACATTTAGCTCAACTACTCTGATAAGCTCTGGCCCTGAAGTGAAGGCTTATATGTCAACATTGTCCTGCTCATTGAAATTGACATGGAACCATACATATTTAATGAGTAGGTGACCTTTCTCCCTACTTGTTGCCAAAGATTTTTTTCTCATTAAACAACTGGTGGTTAGCATTACTATCATTTTTAATTGTTGAAGCTGTCCATTCTAGATGCTTGTTGCTACAAGTGATTTTTTTTGCAGTAAGATGTACTGCTCTGTGGTAATGACTCCAAAGATATATGGAAAGGGATTTGGTAGCCTTAGATTTTAATCTTCACACCGAGGAGTGGAAACTCAAGTTTAACAGAGCCTTTGGTTTGAATTTTATACTTTTGCAGCTGGTAATTTCATGGAACCAAAAATAACAAATTAGGGAGGGCTGCAAACCACTTGGGACTTTTGAATCCTTCACTTTACTTTGTTCATTTATGGTTTATGAGTGTTCCCTGCCTGTTACTTGAGTTGAATGTGTCCTCAATTACCTCCTAAACCAGTGGCCTGCAAGACTTTCTGATTGCACATTTCAAATGTGCCCCTGAGTTCAATGATGGTTACCATTGCTTTATAACATTCATTTACTTCAAATTCAAACGACAGGCGAGTTTGTTACTCTGTGCTGTATGCATTTTCCCATTCCTCGTCATGCATACTTGTACTCTACAGCTAGTTCTTATACGTTAATATGTTAATGAATGAGGTGTTCACATGTCTTGCAGACTGGGGAACGATGAATCAACAGCACAATCAACATCTGGTCTTTTCACATGTGCTGTATGTCAAGTTGACCTTGCATCAAGCGAGGGCATATCTGTTCATGCTGGTTCAATCTTCTCCACCAGCTCAAAGCCATGGCAAGGGCCTTTCCTTTGCTCTGATTGTCGCAATAAGAAGGATGCCATGGAAGGAAAACGCCCAAGTGGAGTTAAAGTGGCATAAATATTATTGCTTCCATCATTCTTTATCTCTTAATTTTTTTTTTTTGAATTTGTACACTGCATTTTTCTAGGTCAGGAAATTGTCAGAATGTTATATCATGATGCCAGAAATGTATATGTAATTTTCAAATAAATGGGAAATGAGTTTTAGCATTTAAGGCAAGTTTGGTATTAGGAGCACCTGGTGTAAAGATCCTTCGTTTCTGCAGATAGCCCACTGGTGTTTGCAAAGAAAGGATTGATGCATTTCTGTTTAGATGTGTAATGCTAGCATATTGTCTAGTGCAGGAATCAAATGAACATTAATAAATTATATAAACGTGTATATATATGTAGCTATCCTGATGTGTGCACAAGTTGCATATTGATCTCCTACGAAAGATGGAATGTTTTAAACAGAATACGAACACAAAAGCGAGAAGAAAAGAGCATTTTGACTGCCTCTTGTAGTTTGTTGGGTTTATTTTGAACGTTTCAATTATTTTGAACGTTTCAAGCAAATCAATCAGTTCATTTTGCTGTATTTTTTTAAATGGCTTTTGTTTAAATCCTTAAATTTTTCTTGTCTTGCTCCTCTATATCTCTCTGTGCTCCATGATTCTGCTAAAGAAAAATACCATCATGCTTTCCACAGCAAGTGTAAAATATTTAGAATATGTGTAACTGGTCTAACTGTCACATACATATATTGGGCGTAGGCAAGAATATCTCTTTACTGAGCATTGAGGTCTTAATGCACGATTCTTTTTGCATTTCGATCTAAAGTCTAATAACATTCTTCTTGATGATGAATTCTATTGACAGATGACTTACTTTTGGCCTGGTTGGTGTTCCAGTATCAGAGGTTCTCTGTAGATAATTAGGCATTATCTCACAAAGCTATTGCATATAACACTGTAGCTGCCGGTTCTCTGTAGATAATTTAATGATCATAAATTACCTTCCCTCATTTTATCAAAATGTGGACAAATTCTTGTTTATGCAACATTTAACCACACATTCCAAATTTTTTTCTTGTGTAGAAAACTTTTTTTTGAAATAGTGTAGGAAATTAATTTTACAATACTTCTAAACATAGTTATATTTGGATATAAATGTGGGATCAAGTTTGTTGTAGTGCTTAATAACTCATAAAGAGACACTTCGATGAATTTTAAATTATCATAACTAGAAAAGCAAAATAAAATGAAAAGAAATGGATTGTTGTCGCTGACACTTAAAAGTAAAGTGCCGGCAGCTACAGTGTTTTTGGACAAGAAAAGCTTCTAAGGACTTCTCCAACTCTACACTATTTCATTAAAGTAGTGCAAAAGTTGCCTGAAATGAACTCCAATCTCACATCAAAACACGTATTAATTTGCTGCATTTGAATAGAGTACACTAAATTTGCTATGGCACTGTTCACACAGCAAATACTGCGTGTTTTTTTGGTTTTTGTAAGTCATATATTTTTATATTCGAAATATTTTAGATCAATTTCAACTTTACATTATTTTATTTTATTTTTCATAATAATTATTTTGTTTATTTTTAATTAAAGAATATAAAATTATTTGAATGTATTATTATTTATATTTTCATAATTAAAATTATTATTGTAGAATTATACAGAATTACAAGCTATCTCTGTACAGACTAGTTAGAATTATGAAGAATTACAACTATTTTTACGTAGAACTAGACCTTATCACAGCCATGACACGATGCCAAAAAATAACTCGAGCTTTCATTGTTATTTTTATTCTAGGATGTTCTGCTTGCTTGGTGCGCAAGCACAAACTATTAATATAAAGTGTTCTATATTTTTCATTAATATAATTATATTTTATTTATATATAATATCATTCATATTTAAAGTGGATGAATATATATAAAATAAAAAAAATATGAGAATAATTTGTAAATATAATAAAAAATAAAAAATAATAAAAATGAAAGATATAAAAGAATATATTGAGAAAATTCTTTTGTACGACTATCAGTTGAAAAGTAAATGACGGTAGATACACCAAAATGGTGCAAAGTTAATAGGGCAAAACTTGCACCATTTTAATGTTTTAGGTTAGAAATGACCAAAGGACAGACATGAAATGATTGAAGGAGCAAGCGCAGAGTCAAAAAAAAAAAAAGGGGGACGTGATAGATATGTTTCTACTGTTACACCTTTTATGTTTGGGAATGGAAAAAAGGGTAGAAAAAAACATGGAGAAAAAAATATGACCAAAAATAGTGTTTTTTTTTTTTTTTTACTTTTTATATTTGAATAGAGGAAAAATAAAAATAAAAAGAGAGGAAATAAAATATGTGAATTTTAAATTGTTATTATAATCTTTTGTCTCCAAAAATTGAATTATATTTAGTTATTATTTTTTTTCATTTTTTTCCCATTTCTTTCTATTTTGGAGAGATAATTATGGGTGAAAAATAAATATATATCTTCTTTCTTTTTCATTTTTCCTTCTTTCTCCAAACATGAAAAATTAAATTTTTTTCACTAATCTGGGGTGGCGTTTAATTACTTGTCCAAAGTCATTACGTGCACAGGTTTTGAGAGCAAAATACTATCACAATTCTAATTTCTTACATGTCGTCAATGGTTATGCTCCAAGCTATTTGTGGCGAAGTTTACAGCAAGTAGTCCCTCTTCTTTCTGAGGGTTTTTATTGGCGTGTTGGAAATGGTAAATACATTAACATCTGGACTGATAAGTGGATTCCTTCTGTCAACAATCTCCGCCAATTAGTTCCAAGAATTCTTCCTTTGAATTCTAAGGTTGCTGATTTAATTGATGCTAATGGTGCTATGTGGAGGAATAGTCTACTTTTGCATATCTTCTTGCCTTTTGAAGCCAGTGCTATAAATCAAATTCCTCTTAGCCGTCAATTGCCAGATGATGTGCTCTTTTGGCGACATACCAGGTCTGAACTGTATACTGTTAAATTCGGTTACCATGTTGCTTTTCAATCTTTTTTTCAAAACCATGCTAGTAGCTCTTCTCTTTATGGTAGTGAACCTTTATAGAAACGTGTGTGGTCCTTGCATGTGCCATCTAAAGTTAAGGTTTTCTTTTGGCGCCTGCTCAATAACCAGTTGCCTTACGGTGCTAATCTGGTTGCTAAAGTAATTTAGATGAATAATGTATGTTTGATGTGTGTTTGATGTGTGGTTTTATGGGTGGTTCCATTGAGCATATTTTTATGAGATGCCCGTGGACTAAATAAGTTTGGTTCTCTTCTTCCTTGTTGCTACATTCTGATGTTTCACATTACCAAACATTATTTGATTGGGTTAAGCAAATGGTTCAAGTTCTTGACAAAGATTCCTTTAGCCTATATGCGATTATGCTCTGATATATCTGATTCTGTAGAAACCAACAGGTACATGGATCGGGGTTGACTCATGCTGTAGAAGTTGGAAAATTGGTTGATGACTATTTAGCTTTATTTCGGCACTCTTCGCCTCTTAAAAAGATGACTATGTCTGCTGCTACTCATATAGACTGCTGGCAACCCCCTGAGGATGACACTTTTAAGCTGCACTATCATTAGATTCCAATTCTGTTGGGTATGACGTTGTTGCCAGAGATTCTGCAGGTGTCATTCTTCTTTCTGCAGCTAAAAAAGGACTGTTTGGGATTAATAGTGAGGAGGCAGAGCTTTATGCAATCTATATGGTCTTACTGTGGCAATGGAGGCAAGCTTTCGAAGACTGCATATGGAATCAGATAATGCTACTGTGATTGCCAATATTCAACAAGGCAGTTCTGGTTTATCTGATCTCTTCATGACCTATAATGATATCTCCCATATTGCTAGAGGCTTTGAGTTTATTTCGTTTTCTTATGTTAATAGACAATGTAACTCTATTGCCCATCATTTGGCTAAATGGGGTTTTAGCTTAGTTGATGAGAATGTCTTGCTAGAGGATGTTCCTCCTGTTTTGTCCAAATTTGTACCCACTAATATTGCAGCTTTTGGTTAATATAATGCTTATTTTCCCCTTAAAAAAATTGGATTTTTTCTCTTATTTTCTCTTTTTATTTTCCACCATTTGAAAGATTTTTATTAATAAAAACATAACATGTATATATATATTACATTTAATTTTTTTTAAATCATTTCAATTAGTTTCGATTAATAGCCCATCTCTCTCTTTTGCTCTAGAGTTTTCTTCTCCATCTGGTAAAGCTCTTTCTATTTGCTCATTACGGTCATCCACCCCTTTTTCATTTTATATATGTTGTTTTCTTAAATTAAATTATAGATTATCTACATCTAGGGATTTTGTGCAAATTTTGCTCTCTCTTGATAAGAGTTTTCTAAGTATGTAAGGAAGATTTAATTTTTATGCTTATATTAAAGAAGTGTAAAAAGAAGTCATCATAATTTTTGAGAACAAATTTAATTTGACTTACCCAATATTTAAGATTTTTTTATGGTTTATAAAATAAGTTTTGCCACACCAATTATTATGTCGAGGGTGCTGAAGTTTCATTCCTAATTCAAATCAAAATTTAGCTTTCTTATTTGCCAAAATATAAATTCTCAAAATACGACATTATTATACCATTTTATTTGTGACTATATTTATTTTATTTTTTAATGTTATCTTCTTCTACATCTTTATGATTTATACTTTAAGAATAAGATTGGTTGATATTATTAATATATGTAAAATTGTACTCTCTTTCTTGTATATTAAAGTTTAATTAATGATATGTTTTCTTTTAGCAAAAAAAATTAGTTTTGATTAAAGTTATAAATATTTTGCAAATAAAATATGAATTATAAAAAATAAATTAAATAATTGTGTTGGCATAAAATCAATTTAAAATTTAATTTAGCGAATAAAAAAAAAAGCGAATGATTATTTCTCATTAAACAGTTAAAAAAATCTCATTATGAAACTTGAGGTGGATTTAGCAAAATTCAGACTTTCATTTAGAATATTTTAAATTAATTCGAATATATCTCTAATTTAAATTCGCTCAACTCATCTACAGTAGTTTAGATCACAATATAAGAAAAAATGAATTATTTTTCTTCAATAAATTATGTTGTTATTCTTTATGAGTAGTTCAACTGGTAAAAAGTATAAATATTTAGATTTCATTTGTTTGCGGAAAATATTTTGAGCAAAAATATTTTTTAATGTTTGATTACAACATTAGAAATCAATTGGAAAATATTATCTTTTATGACATTAATATTTTTTATTATTCAAATTATTTCTTTATAATGGAACTAATTTAAATTTTTTACAAATTATCTCTTTATAATGAATATGATGTATTGATACAAAATATACATGATAATTAATTTATACAAAAGAATGAAAGAAAAATTAAAAAAAGGAAAGGATAAAAGGAGGAGAGAGAAAAATAAGAAAAACATAAAAATTAAAAAGAGAAAAATGAAAACAGAAGGAGAGAAGGTAAAAAAAATGAGAAGAAAATTTAAAAAATAGGGAAATGCGAAAAA
>CATIWM010716725.1:0-13466 GCA_949671775.1 Mallotus repandus
ATAGGTATTAATTAGACATGAAAAATGAAGATTTGAAGATGTTGAGTTGCTGCAGAATTCTGTTTTGTGCTGTGCAGGGCTCTCTGTTTTTCAGTAGTTTCAGACCCTTAAATCTGTTATTTTGACCCCATTTTTGGTATAAAGATACTTTTATATATTTTTTATCTTGTGGTAAAATTTCATAAAGAAATACATTCGTTCGGTTGGGTAATTAAAATTATTTTCAAGGCTGCTGCAGTATGTAATTCTGCAGGGGCTGGTTCTGAAATTCGAGTGATTGAGGCCCTTATACTTAGTGTTTTGACATGATTTTTGGTGTGTATATACTTCAATATGTTGAAAATATATCTGGAAATTTTCATGTTGAAATTCAGTCATTAAGTTAGTCAACTAATTTAAATATTTAGGCTGCCGCATTAGACAGAATTTTAGTAAATTATGTGATTGGCTTGAATTGCATAATTTGCATCATAGAGCATGGCATAATGCACTTCATAACCATTCTTGTATTTAGGTTTTGTTTATAATTTTTAGGTTATAATATTTGGTTTTAGGAGATGGTGGAATAAGGGGTAGTGCTATCTTAATTGGGGTGTTACATATAATTCATTGAAATTTTGATAAATATTTTATTTAATTATATGCTACTCGTTCAATATTTTTTATAATTAATATTTTTCTTAACTCTAGAACAATTTTTATATAAAAAATATTATGACCATAATTAATCATAATATAATAAAAATTTATTAATTATTTTTAATAAATATTTAAAAATAATAAAATTTATATTTTCTTGATATAACAATTTAATATTACAATCTCATTAAACTTATAGTTAATTAAAATTTTAATAATTTTTTTATTTAAACTATGATACTTTATTTCTTTAATATCTTTAATATTAATACTTTATTCACTCAAAAAGTAATATAATGTAATTTTTAATTTCAACTAATAAATAAATGATAAAGTTTTATTAATTTAATTTTAACTATTTGTTATTAAATTTTATAAAAATATCTAAGAATGATCATTGTACTACTTTTCTTACATAAATATTATTGTTAAATAAATTATATGCTTTATTTTAAAAATATAATTATAAATATAAAATAAATAAAAATTTTAATTAATTTATTTTTAATTATTTAATTAATAAATTTTAATTTAATATTTTTTATAATAAGAATATTTTTTTATTTATATGTCAATCCAATTTTTCAATCTTGATATATTATCATATAGTTATTAATTAAAATTTTAATAAATTTTCCATTTGAACAATTATACAACATTTTTTCAATATCTTTATTTGAATAATAATATAATTTTACAAACTTAGTAGTCTTATAATATAGTAATTTATTATATTTTTGATGAATTTTCAATTCAAACACAACAATCTTTCAATATTTTGACGTTAATATTTTTCATAATTAATTATTTTTAAAATTTATCGATTTTAATTTTAATTATTCTTATTAAACTTAGTTTAGTAGAATTTAAAAAATTATGTTATCTAGTTTGGTTTACATTAGACAAAATATAAGTAGAACTAATTAAAATAGAAAAATTATATATTTTTAACAAAATTACTACTAAAATTTTAATTAATTTAATTTTTATTAAAGATAAAATAAAAGTTAACCTAATTAAAATAGGAAACATATTTTCAATTAAATTAGAATTATATTTTAATTAATTTAATTTTTATTAGAGATAAAATAGAAGTTAGCCTAATTAGAGTAAAAAATTTACTATGAATTAAATTAGAATTATATTTTAATTAATTTAATTGAATTTTTTAGTAAATGACTAAATTAGACAATTTTTTAATAATAATGAGTAAAAATAATTTTTGTAATTTTGTTTGTCATATCTTCTCTTCGTACATTTATATATATATATTATAGATATAGATGTGAACTTACTATTTGTATTAAATAATAAATACAAATTTAATGTTAGTATATATCATGCCCGCCGTGAAGCACAAGTAATTTTCCTAGTATATATATATATATATATATACGCACCGTATGGAGGGTACGTCCTTAAGATCGTTAAATTTAGGAGACACATGAAATTTTCGGGCTTGCATTTGCCATACTATGATTCAAATACAATGAATAAGATATAAATGATCAGAAAGGTTAAATACAAGAAAAGAAAAAATTCATATATAATTAAGAAGTTGAATAATTCTAAAAATATGAAGATGCAATGGACTAGCTAGAAATATAGTAGATGAACATGATACAATCAAGGCTTACAGAAATTCATGAAAATTACGGGTGTGTATCTAGTCTAGGTTTATATGCGCCGTTAGCGCACAAATAATAGATTCTATTTGTGTAATAGGATTCATCCTGTATGAGTTCCTCTAGGTGTTGATGGATTGACGCATGAGTGTGTGCGCATGTGTGTATCTATGTACAACAACATTTTCCTGCCAAGATGTGTTCAGCGGCCCTGGAAAATGAGACTGGAAGTAGCAAATGTGTTCACCTTTGAGAAATCAATAGTTGATGAATATCCAATGCTTGTATTTGGGGTTAGAATTGTTCTGAAAATTGCATTAATTAACAGAAGATGGCATGGGATATCCTTGTAAAGGAGGTGAATGTGCAATTAGTCCAGGAAATTCTAGACATAGAAAAATATGTTTTGAATAAAATATGCAATTAATTTAGACTGAATTTTTAACGAATTTCTATTTTGATGAGTCTTACTGACTCGTTCAGTCGGGTTTCCAAAGCACTCTAATGAAGACTTCTGATGGATGGTACCTAACTCTGTAATGTAGGGTATGGAGATATAACCAGTTACTCATAACCCACACTGAAAAATCCAATCAATAATATCTATATCTAGAATGAATTATCTTTCACTTTGGAATTTTTTTAGTCATCGAAAACTTGTTTGGCCAATGTACAAAATGTATGTATAGCACACTTTAAACATAGACTTCATTTTTTTTTTAAATCTAAACTACTGAGTTTTTAAATCCACCATCTGTTTTGATCCAGATAGAATCATAAGAATAGTAAAAAAATTTTATTTAACATAAAGTCATTGTCAAGGAAGAGAGTGCACAACTTAATTATAAATTTAAATATACTAAAAATACATGTATGATATTTTCATTTTTTTCAAAAGGGGTAAAGAAAAATTTGGTATTTAAATTTGTCAAAATTTGACAAGTGAGTGTTCCAACTTTTAATTATTACAATTGAGTATGTTAACTTGTTAAAAAATTACAATTAAATGTTTCTTGCAGGTTACTGACGATGAGGCAACATTGAACCCCAATGAGTTGCCGATGTGGAAAATTGTATAGTGAAGATGAAGCATGTTAAAGGTTAAATGACCGAAAAACCACTTTGACTTACTATCTAAAGTTTACCAAAAAAAACAAAAAAACTTAAGTGAAAATCATTTCAAAGTATGGATTAGAGATTGGGTCTGTTCTTTGCCATTTTAGCCTTGCTGTTAATTCACTCAACAGCCATCTCCATGCCAAAAAAATTTCACCATCGAAGCTGTTGTCTGGGATGGCATCTGTAGGAAATTTTTGCATACAACTTCACACACATCGATGAGATCCACAACCATCTCTTCGTGGAGGCGACTGGCATCTCGGTGAGATTTACCGGGGATTGAAGGAGAGAAGTGAAAGGATTGAACCCATCCCCACTCCTAAATATCTGTGACTAAGTGTCCACAAAATCAGGGACTTTTTTCAGCAGTTTCGATTTCTTTGGGTGGCGGAAGAATGACAAGTATTGCTTGTAGTGTCCTGGAATTTCTCAGCACAGATGGAGCCGCCGAAGAGACCTACGGCGCGTTTGCCTTTAACCTCAGCAGGGCCGAGAATGCAAACAAACCAGTAGAGGCCAATGGCTAGGAGAGCACCAGTTCACAAGAGAGAAAAGGAGTTCATTTGTGAGGGAGAAAAGAGTGAGAGAAAGCTCCTCCCTTTTTTTATCCTGTATTTTAGTGATGTTCGGAGCCTGTGATTATCCAAGTACAAGATGTGTATTTCTTTTTAATGTTGAAGAAGCCGTTGAAATTGGAAAACGAGGAGAAGGACAAGCAAATTGAAACTGCTGATATTTAGAAGAAGGGAGCGAGAATCATGAGTGTGTGTGTGTGAGTGGTAGTGCAGTACGTGGGTGAAGAGAGATTAGGAGGTTGGGCTCTATGTTATCAGTCTTCCGTTTCCAGAAACTTTGAACTAGAAATTCTTGTAACCTCTATGTTTTGTTTTTGTATCCATGTTCATTATTGGCTAAAGGTAGTCATTTTGATATCTCTGGTTTTGTGCTTTAGATCGAGTTAAGTTTTGTTTAAGATGTAAAGTTGTCTCCTTTTATAAATAGTATTAAGTTAAAGTTGCAGCAGTTTGATTATGCTGTTTTTTTCATATGTAAGGAGGCAACAAAATAGACTAGCTGATAGTTTGGCTAAACTAGCTGCTGTAAATACTTTGCCTCAGGACTGGTTGCATGATATATTCCTTCTTTTGTCTAATGAAGTATTCTATTAGGTTCAAAAGAAAACAATTTCCTTCTTTTGTCTAATGAAGTATTCTATATGGTTCAAAAGAAAACAAATGTTGTCTCCTTTTTTATCAGACTTTCTGCAATCATATTAGCCAAAGGATTTAATTTTTGATCTCATGGGTTGGGCAATTCCATTTGTTTGTTCATTTGTTTTTTTTTTTAACCAGATATATGGACAAGCATGACCACCACAAGAGAAGAGATATAGTCAAGAGAGACCATGCTTATGGACCAGCGGGAGGGCTACTCAGTCAGTTGCAGCGATCCATTTTTGAGCTGCTGAAGAGAGATTGGGAGGTGAGACTAAGTCATATTCATAGAGAGTCAAACTTTGCTACTGAATTTTCTGGCCAACTTCGACTTTTCCAAGAGCTTTGGTCTTCATACATTGGTACAACCTCTTCAAGGCTCAAGGGATGATGGTTTGGATTGATCATGATAAAGTTGGTGTGATAATGCTTTGTAATTGTTTGTTTTGGGCTTTTGCTGCCCTTTCAATAAAAAAAAAAGTGACATAAAGGGTAGTTTTATCATTCATTAGTTAAATGTCCTTGTCAGCAATTTTAGCTTTCCAGTCAACACCAAATTTACCGACAACCTAATTATAATCTGCTAAATACAACATCAAGTTTACCGGCAACACTAAATTTACCGGCAACATAATTATAATGTGCTAAATACACTGTTATGTAATTTTTAAACAAGTTGCTACATTAAATTGTAATTTTAAAAAGTTCAAACACTCAATTGTTAAATTTTAAAAAGTCCAAACACCAAATTTATCTTTATGCCTTTAAAAAAAAAGGTAAAGAAAAATCAACATAGAAGGTACCTTAATTATTATTGTAGATCAATTTGATATGAGATCGAGAAAAATGAAGCTAATACTATTTAATTTACCTACCAATGGCAAGAACTGACGTGGAAAGCAAAGGTTCTATTGAGCTAGATGAAGAAGGCACGCCATATTTTGGAACAGGCATCCTTGGAGGAATATTTGGCAGTGCTGCTTCAAAATTTAGAACCTGTAATGCTTGCTTTATTGATGGCCTAAGACTGTAATCTGGATGAGAACATCACAATCCAACTGTCAACAAACACTCCATTTCTTCTACATTGAGGTTCATGTTCAATCTCCTATCAGCAACATCAAGAATCCTTCCATTTCCGTACTATTCCCATGCCCAAGACACCAATGAAATCTATGCTTCTTCATTTCTTAACTCCATTGATCTTCTCCCACATGCTATTTCAAGGGCCACAACTCCAAAGCTGAACACATCTGAACCTCTGCTAGCTTTTCTTGTACTAATATATTCTGGCACCATGTAACTGAACGTTCCTGCTAAACTGATAGTCTTTAAGCCTATCTCAGTATTATCCATGAGCCTTGCCAAGCCAAAATCTCCCAGCTTTGTGTTGAAATTTGAATCCAACATCACATTACTTGATTTAATATCTCTATGCACTACATATTATTCTGATTCTTCATGAAGATATAATAAAACTGACACTAAACCAAGGGCTATATTGTACCTTACAGTCCAAGAAAATATATTTTCTGCTCTAAAGAGATGAGAATCAAGACTTCCATTCGGCATGAACTCATAAATAAGAAGAAGCTCACCCTTTTCATGGCACCAACCTACAAGTTGTATAAGATTTTTATGCCTTAATTTAGTAATGATTTTCAGCTCTCACATATATTCCTTTCTTCCTTGTTTAGATCCTTTAGATGCTCTTCTGACTGCAACACTTAAGTCAGACAAGGAACCTCTGTATAATCCTCTAAAACCTCCTTCCCCAAGTTGATCTACAATAATAATTAAGGTACCTTCTACAATAATATGGGCTTTATAAGAATATCTCTTAGGACCAGTTCCTTGCTCGAATTCATGATCCATAGAATCATCTGTTGCTGCATCATCGTTCTCAAATTTTTGGCTGTTGGATGATGCGGGCCTGCTACCTTCTCTTTGCTGTCTTCTTCTCTTCATCCCCCAATATCCAAAACAAACTGCAAGGGCTAAAAGCAGTGCGCCACCAATACCCAAGAAAGCCCATAGCATGTTATGCTTTCTTTTTGGCATGACCCCAGTGATACCAATGGGGTCAAGTTGTAAGCTTCAGTTGAACTCCCAAGAGTGTATCTCACGCTCCTCATAATAATCTATACTGGTGGCTATTGAGAAGCCTAATGTAACCCATTCTATTAAATGATTTCTTAAATCTACAACACGAAAAAGGCTGTATGAATATTTCCTGGTGGAGCTAATTTTTTCATTGCCATTTGTCACATAAACACTTCAATTCTTTGAGCTAGAATTATAGTCAACCCAAGCTTCAATTGTTCCCCCATCAAAGATATCATTCAAGGTCCAATCCACAAATTTAGAAGAATCCATTGAGTTGATATCTATACCTATAATGCGGCCATAGAAGAGCAAGCAATTTGATTCCTGGAAAAATATCAAAAATCGTAGCAGTGGCAGTTTCGTAAATAACTGTAACTTTGAAGTTTTAAATTTTGGTTATTCCAAAGGCTAGTTTGATTGGAAATGGACTAAAGATCAGGAGTCACTAGCTTTGTTCGTGAGGCCCATTGTTTTTAGGGCAAATTCTATCGTTTAGGCCTTCAAAAAAGTAATTTTATGTTTTAGTTGTTTTAGAATTCTTATTTCCTAGTGGTTTTGGGATTATTTTAGGGTTTTCTATTTAAAACCTTGTGTTTTTTTATTTTGGATGTTATATTAATATTAGAATTTGATTTCTTTTGAGTTTGCCCAAAATTCTGTGAATTTTGATGCCTATACCCTGAAATTGAGAATTGCAAGTTGTAGAAGATTAGTGATTGGTAGTCATGCGCGATTCAACAATCCTTAATAGTTATCATACATTCTTTCGCTAGGTCAGTTTGGTATTAGAGCTGTGCTCCTCGGACAAGATGTCTCGTAGAAGACAGCAACAACAACCCCAACAATAACGTGTAGAAGAAATTTATGAGCATGATGACCAACGTCGCTTTGAGCAGTGGTTCGAACAACGAATAGAATAGATGGATCAGCGGATTGATGCTATTGTGGAACAACTGATGGAGAGAATGGGTGAGTTGTTAGTCGATCAAAATAGGGGGCAGCCGAACCAGCGGCAGATCCCTAATGTTGATGATCTGAGGATCCTTTTGCTAAAGGAAATGATGACGAAGATGACTATGGTGAAGTTTATTATGATGCGCCATATAGACGTCCTCGCCAGCATGATGAGAATGATGATAGGAGGCGATGGGAGGCAGGTATGCGAACTGAGATCCCTGAATTTATTGGTTCCTTGAAACTAGAAGAATTCCTTGATTGGTTGGCTACAGTGGAAGAGATCTTGGAATTTAAGGGGGTGCCAGAGGCCCAACAACTACCATTAGTGGAAACTAGGTTTTGAGATAGGGTGATGGCTTGGTGGCAGTAAACTACACAGACTCGAGTCCGGTTGGGAAAGTAAAAAATCATGACTTAGGAGAAGATGAAGAAACAGATGCGTGCCGCGTTCTTACCTTTTAATTTTCAGCATTTAACGTACTAGAGGTTAAAGAATTTAAGGCAAGGGAACCGCTCAGTTGATAATTATACAACTGAATTTTACTAGCTGATTGCACGCAATAAGGTGCATGAGATGGAGGACCAATTGGTTGCTCGATATATTGGGGATTTAAGAGAGCAGATTGTAGATACAGTAAACATGTTTGATCTAATGTCTATTTTTATGGCGCACCAATAGGCTTTGTAGCAAAAAGAGGCGACTAGGTGGTTTTATGCAAAAGTCTGGATATGGGAAAGCAGGAGGTAGTAGTGTTGTGAGTCGTGTGGGTGGCGGAATGGCCCAAAGAGCTACTGCGACTAAACCAAGGGTAGTGCCAACCACTGCACAAAAGGCTGGTTTGAGTAGTGGGATTAAATGCTTTGCGTGTGGAGAAGTAGGTCACATACAGTCTGAGTGTAAAAAGAGGGGAAAAAAGGTAATGTTTGCTAAGGTAGATGAGCAATATGATGATGAAGAGGTCGCTAACTTAACAGGCGATCCAATATTTGATACAAATGATGTTGATGAGGAGGTTATGACTGGTGATATAGGGGCTGCTTTAGTAGTGAGGAGGTCTTGCCTAACACCTAGAGCTACTAATGATGAATGGCTGTAAAATAATAATTTTTCAGTCTACATGCACTATCAAGGGTGAAGTCTACAGATTTATGACTGATGGAGGTAGTTGTGAGAATATAATTGCAGTAGAGGTAGTTCAAAAATTAGGAATTCTGACTGAAAAGCATCCTAAGCCTTACAAGTTGGCATGGTTGAAACACGGAGGCAAGGTAACAGTGTCAAAGCGTGCCTTGATTTCCTTTTCTATTGGGGCAAAATACAAGGATGAGGTTTGGTGTGATGTGATAGCCATGGATGCATGTCATTTATTGCTAGGATGGCCTTGGCAGTTTGATCAAGATGTGACTCATAATGGGAAGACTAACACTTACAGTTTTATGTTTAAAGGAGTGAAAATTATGTTGGTGCCTAATAAGGATCATGATCAGTCCAAGCAGGTGCAGGAAGACAGCAAGGGCTGTGTTAATTTATTAACCTTGGCACAGTTTGACAGGGTCACGCAGGAATTTGAAGTTGTTTATGTCCTATTTGGAAAGTGGGTGGACAAAGAGGTAGTGGTTCCTGATGTAGTTTTACCACCCCTAGAAGAGTTCAGTGATGTCTTTCCAGAGGAATTGCCTAAAGGGTTACCTCCCATACGAGATATCCAACATCAAATTAATCTTGAACCGGGTGCAGCCTTGCAAAATCGACCACACTATAGGATGAGTCCTAGTGAGCATGAAGAGTTGAGGAGCCAAGTGGAAGAGTTGCTGGCTGAGGGATATGTTCGTGAGAGCTTGAGTCCTTGGGCGGTACCAACCCTTCTGACACTAAAGAAGGATGGTTCTTGGTGGATGTGTGTTGATAGTCAGGTTATTAACAAAATAACTATCAGGTATCATTTTCTTATTCCTAGATTGGATGACTTACTTGATCAGCTTAGTAGGGCCATGATTTTTACTAAATTGGATTTAAAGAGTGGCTATCATCAAATTTGGATTCGAGCTGGGGATGAGTGGAAAACAGCCTTCAAGATAAGGGAAGGGCTGTATGAGTGGCTAGTCATGCCGTTTGGGTTATCAAATGCACCAAGCATTTTTATGCGTGTTATGAATTAGATTTTGAGGCCTTTCATTGGTAAGTGTGTTTGGTGTACTTTGACGATATTTTGGTTTATAGTGCTAACCCGAATGAGTACCTTAGTCAGTTGCAAAAAGTCCCTACTATGTTGCATAGGAAAAAATTCTATGCTACCCTTAAGAAGTGTCTTTTCTTTACTGCTAGTGTGTTGTTTCTTGGGTATGTTGTGTTGGGTAAGGGTTTGTAGGTAGATGAGTCTAAGGTTAAGGCTGTGAAACATTGGCCAAGACCTACTACCATTACTGAGGTGAGGAGTTTCCATGGATTGGCTTCATTTTATACGTGTTTTATTCCTCATTTTAGCAGCATTATGGCACCTATCACTGATTGCATGAGGCAGGTGGGAAAGTTTGAATGGATAGATGAGGTAGAAAAGGCATTTGAATTGATTAAATTGCTCATTACTACAACTCTTATTTTAATGTTTCCAGACTTTCATCAACCTTTTGAGTTGCATTCAGACGCTTCTAAGGTAGGAATTGGGGCTATTATGAGTCAAAATAGCAAACCAGTGGCGTATTTTAGTGAGAAATATTCAGGGCCCAGATTGCATTATAGCACTTATAATGTCGAATTCTATGATGTGGTTTAGGCTATTAAGCATTAGCGTAATTACTTATTTCATCGGAAATTTATTTTGTATACAAATCATGATGCATTGAAACATTTACACAGGCAAGATATGATTTCTGCTAGGCATGCGAATTGGATTGCTTATCTTCAGAGGTTTACTTTTGTGGTAAAGCATAAGTCGGGTGTTACCAATAGAGTGGCTGATGCGTTGAGTAGGCGAAAGACTCTGTTGACTAAAATGTCTATTAAAGTTCTTGGTTTTGATTCCTTTGTAGAATTATTTGAAATTGACCCATATTTTTGTACTATTATAGTTATGGTTAAAGCAAGTGAAAGAACATATTTCTTATTGCATGATGGATTTCTATTTAAGGGTAACCAACTTTGTGTTCCAGATTGTAGTCTGCATCTATAAATTATTAAATAGTTGCATGGTGAAGGGCATGTAGGATGAGACAGGACTGTCCAACTGGTGCAGGCTCATTATTTATGGCCTATCATTCTCAAGGAAGTTGAAAAGCGGGTGCAGAGGTGTCGTATTTGCCAGGTTTCTAAAGGAACAACAAATATTGTGGGTTTATATATGCCATTGCCGATTCCTTCACAGCATTGGGTGGAGCTCAGCATGGATTTTGTCCTAGGATTACCATGCACACAACGAGGTAATGATTCTATATTTGTGGTAATTGATCGGTTTTCAAAGGTGGTGCACTTTATTCCATGTAAGAAAACCACAGATGTTGTTCATGTGGCTCAATTATTCTTTCAAGAGGTTTATAGATTGCATAGATTGCCTATATCTATCGTGTCTAATCAAGATACTAGGTTTCTTAGTCACTTTTGGAGACATTTATGGAAGATTGTGAACACGCAGCTTAATTTTAGCAGTGCTTATCATTCACAAACAGATGGGCAAACTGAGGTGGTGAATCGATCTCTAGGTTATATGTTGAGGTGCTTAGCAGGTGAGCATGTGAAGAGCTGGGATCAGAAGTTGTGTCAAGAAGAGTTTGCACATAATCATGCCATCAAACGGAGTATTGGCTTTAGTCTTTTTACTGTGGTGTATACTGTTGTACCACGAGGACCGTTGGATTTGATTCCTCTTCCAGATAAAATGAGAGTTCATGGCAAGGTAGAGAATTTTGTTAGTGGATTACAGGAAGTTCATAGGGCTTTCCATGAAAATTTAGCCAAAGCTGCTTCCAAATATAAGCAGGCTACTGACAAGAAGAGGCAGTATATCGAGTTTGATGTGGGGGATTATGTATGGGCAGTTCTTACTAAGGAAAGATTTCCTACAGATGATTATAATAAGCTATCTGCCAAGAAGATTGGACCACTTGAAATTATTGAGAAGATCAATCCTAATGCCTACGTTTGAAGCTGCCTAGTAACATTCGAACTGCGGATGCTTTTAATGCTAAGCATCTGATTCCTATTCAGGTGATTCATGTGATGATTCAGATTCATGGGCGAATTATGTCCACCCTAGGGAGAATGATACGGACATAGAAGAGCAAGCAATTCGATTCCTGGAAAAATACCAAAAATTGTAGCAATTGCAGTTTCATAAATAACTATAACTTTGTTGTTTCGGATTTTGGCGATTTTAAAGGCCAATTTAATTGGAAATGGACCAAAGATTAGGAGTCATTTGCTTTGAGGCCCATTGTTTTTAGGGAAAATTCTATCATTTAGTCCTTCAAAAAGGCAATTTTGTGTTTTAATTATTTTAGAATTCTTATTTCCTAGTGGTTTTGGGGTTATTTTAGGGTTTTCTATTTAAAACCTTGTGTTTTTGTTTTGTTTTGGATGTCAGATTAATATTAGAATTCGATTTCTTTTGAGTTTTTCTAAAATTCTTTTAATTTTGATGCCTATACCTTGAAATTGAGAATTGCAGGTTGTAGAAGATTAGCAATTGGTAGTTGTGCGCAATTCAACAATCGTTAATAGTTATCATACATTCGTGCGTAATTCAACAATCGTTAATAGTTATCATACATTCTTTCGCTACGTCAACCTATATGCTTGTCACCATCTGCTGGGTCTATTGTGTTATGAGTATTTACTATGTCAAATTTCACTGTAATAAATCTTGGCCTTTCAGTGTTAGAAACACGATCGCTCGAAATACCAAGAAATGAACCGCTTGTTGAAAGCGGAAGTTGAGAGATATTCTGAGTAAGAAAAAATGTCAAGCCACTTCCTTTGGTGTCATTGCCTTTAGAGTTGATAACAAAGGAGAAACGAGTGTTGAAATCTGCAAGATGACCAGAGGTCTCATCCTAAAGGTGGATCGGTTTGAAATATATGGCTCGGCCGGCATTGCCATTAGTAGTTAATTTATCCCGGGTTTCAGTGAGCTTAGTGGCTGGGTCTACTATATTTGCGTCTCCCTGGAATTTGATCTCTTGCATACTGGAGCTGAAATGGGGGAAACTGAAAGTGGTGTTTTTTGTGGATGTTTGGTTTGTGATCAAAGGAAAGGTAAACAAGAAAAGTAATTTGATGATTGCCGTGAAAGATCCATGTTTACACAATTCAACATGGAAGTTTATGCAGTTGCAGGTGTCCATGGAATTTGTTGGTGAGCATGGAGAGTTGTTGTAAGGTGTTCTTATAAGCAAACTTACGTTACATGCATGCCCGTGTTTACTGGTTCGACTTCTAACTTTGCGTGTAGACCACGGTCGTCAAGTAATTTTCAGCTGCGATTAAGAGAAGCTACTGCTATCTAGTAAACTTCTTAGAAACAAACTTGAAAAATAATTGAACTAGACCATAATTATAAACAGTGTAAAGCAAAGAAGTTATTGCGAGATGCTTTCGATTCAGTTGACTATAGCAGCTGATAGCTGATTAATAAGTGTTTGATAAAATTCTTTTGAATTGTTACTGTTGGTATATAAATTGACCATTATAGACATAATTTTGTTATTTTCATGCAATAATAATAATAATAATAATAGTATCTTTCAACATTAAAAATAATAATAATAAATGAAATAGCAAATAATAAAAGTTATTATTTTCAACATTTAATAT
>CATIWM010716731.1:0-20858 GCA_949671775.1 Mallotus repandus
TTCGCTACAAAGCAAGATTGGTGGCTAAAGGCTACGCTTAGATGGAGGGAGTTGATTATAATGAAGTGTTTTCTCCAGTTGTAAAGCATTCCTCCATCAGAATTTTGTTGGCTTTGGTAGCACAGTTGGATTTGGAACTAGTTCAGATGGATGTAAAAATTGCATTTTTACATGGAGACTTGGAGGAGAAAATCTATATGACTTAGCCAGATGGATTCAAAGTTGCTGGGAAAGAAAAGATGGTATGCAAATTGAAAAAATTATTTCATGGATTGAAGCAATCTCCGAGGCAGTGGTATAAGCGATTTGACAAATTTATAATCGAGCAAAAGTACACAAGAAGCAAATATGATTATTGTGTATATTTGTGCAAGCTACAAGACGAATCCTATATATATCTTCTTCTTTATGTTGATGATATGTTGATAGCTTCCAGGAGTCAGACAGAAATTCAAAAATTGAAGACTCAATTGAACAGGGAGTTTGAGATGAAGGATCTCGGTGAAGCAAAGAAGATTCTCGGCATGGATATATCTAGAGATAGGAAATTGGGGAGGCTTTGTTTGTCTCAGAAAGAATATTTGAGAAAGGTACTAAAATGTTTTGGCATGAATGAGAAGTCAAAACCAGTTAGTACACTACTTGCTCCTCATTTCAAGCTTAGTGCATCCATGTCACCAAAGAATGATGCAGAACGAGAATACATGACAAAAGTACCTTATGCAAGTGTTGTTGGTAGCTTGACGTATGCAATGGTGTGTACGAGGCCCAATATTTCACAAGCAGTTGGGGTTGTGAGCAGGTGTATGCATGATCCTGGCAAGGAGCATTGACAAGTTGTGAAATGGATTCTACAGTATATTATGAACATCGTAGCTGTTGGTTTGATATTTCAGCAGGATAAGCAAGAAGGTCAATATGTAGTTGGGTATTGTGATTCAGACTATGCAGGTGATTTGTACAATTGTCGATCAACTACTAGTTATGTGTTTACTTTTGCAAAGGCACCAGTTAGTTGGAAGTCCACCTTACAGTCAACAGTGGCTTTGTCTACTACAGAGGTAGAGTATATGGCAGTTACAGAGGCTGTGAAGGAGGCAATTTGGCTTCAAGGGTTGCTTGGTGAACTGGGAATGATATAGAAGCACATCAAAGTGCACTGTGACAGTCAGAGTGCTATTCATTTAGCAAAGAACCAGGTTTATCATGCAAGGATGAAGCACATCGATGTCCGATATCATTTTGTACAGAAGATTCCAGAAGAAGGTGGAGTCATAATCCAGAAGATTCGGACCACTGAGAATCCTGCTGATATATTGATAAAAGTGGTAACTGCGGTCAAGTTTAAATATTGTTTAGACTTGGTCAATATTGTTGAAAATTGAAAGTTGGAATTTGCAGACACTACTGAAGTTTGGATTTGTGAGAAAATTGTTTGGAATTTTCCAAGGTGAAGATTTGTTGGTTTGTAAAATTCCCATATCGGGAATATGAGAAAAAAAGGGAGGAGTCTTTAGTTATAAATAGACTCCTTCTGCTTTTAGTTTTTTTCATCCTAAAATTGTCCTCTCTCATATATTGACAATTAATATTTTTCTCTCTCTTTTGTAATATTTTCTTAATTAGTGAAATATTATTTTAGTAGTGTCCGAGGACGTAGGCATAATTGGCCGAACCTCGTTAAATTTTGATGTTCTCTTTTATGTCTATTTAATAGCTATTGTCGGGTATAATTGTTGTTAATTATTGTGCTATTAAAATTACTTGTCTTGATAGATTCTGTCTAAGGAATGTAGTTTTTAAAGAGGCATTGTGACCCACCACTCTTTCTTGGGAATCTACTTTGGGGTGATTTTTAGTATAATCGTTTTCACTCTAGTCACCTGTGCAATAGTTCTCAAGATAAATTTATTATTGGCGGAAATTAACTCGAATTTCACAACAATAAAACCATGCAGGAATTGTGAAAATAGTTGTTGAAGCAGCACAGTTGCATGTTCAAGCTAACCTCGTCATTATATGATCAAGAAACTAACACTATTCACATTCCCTTTAAAAATAGCAGACAACAAAACCAACTTGAAAACCAACATCTTCACTCTTCCGGATTCACTTTCTTTCACCAGAAAGCAAAACTAACATGGCAACCTGTTACAAGTCATTATCATTGCTTCTTCTTATGGCAACTTTTGTCTCAGCGGCGACAGCAGAAACAGCAGATGATTCCATAAGCCATGAACTTGAAGTTGGCATTGATGAAATGACAACAGCTAACTACTTCACTTTTGTCACGCTCATTAACATGTCTCCTTTTGATCATAGACTTCAAGGGAATGTCACATTCTTGATGCCCAATGATAGAATCCTGTCGAAATCAAGAATCCCCCAGAGTTCTCTTTCTGATTTTCTACTTCAACACTCAATTCCTTCCCCTTTGCTTTTTGATCATCTCCAACGTATTCCATCAGGTTCTACGATACCAAGCTCTGATCCTGACTTTATGCTTGACATCAACAATAATGGCAGAAAGAACTTTTTTGTCAATAATGTTAGAATCATTAGTCCAAATATATGCACTGCAGGGACCTCTATCCGATGCCATGGCATTGATGGGGTGTTAGCAGCTACTACGAAGAACATATTACCTAGTTGTCCTAACACCACCAGTCCGGTGGTTGTGGCCTTTCCACCAGCCACATCTTTGCCACCGGCAGCCTCTCCAGTGGGTGACCGTGATCTGATTGTTTTGGGTTCTCCACAGCCTGGGCAGCATGTTGGTCCTGGAAAATCATCATCTCCTGGAATGCCAGTCAAATTCTTGGTCACAATTGTTTCCATGTCAGTACTGGGTATATTGATTTGAACTTCAGAAACTTTTCAGTGCAACTGGATTAATTATATACAGGTTTCATAGAATTGTATAATACTAATGATGTAATCAGGTATTTCCTGACATATATGATCAACAAATATTATGTGTCAGGATTATCTGACTCTATTCTATTGATTATTGTCTGCAATTGCTGAACAATTAATTCCTAACTTTTTTGTTTCATGTTCCATTGCTTGATTCGAATCCCATGTCCATTAAGAGTACCTTCCTTGTATATATGAACTGAAATTATTTGTTTTCTGATGTGCTTCAGAATATTAATGTTAAAATCATTAGCCCATAAACATATACATGCACTGCAGGATCTTCGATTTTTGACAGGACTGGATTGAATAATAGCGTATGTATATTAAGAACAATACATCATAATTTATTGCTATTATTAACTGAATAGTAAATTGCAATACAATACTGCCTCAATGTATTACAAATTACTGAATACATTAACATGAAGACTTTGGGGCAAAAAAAAAAAAAAATCCTGACAGGATTATATTTTCCATCAGGGACTACAACAACAGACTGGATTACGACCAGGGCGTTGACCGGTAAGGCATTTACCAGTCCTGAACTTTTTTGCAACACAATCTGCTCGGCATTGGGCGTCGCCATAGGTTTTCGAGCAGGTATTATAGCAAAATGGATCGACTACAACATCTATCATGTCAGACGTCCCTGCTTGTAAATACAAAATACACAAGAACTTCAAACGATTAGAATTTTCATTTTTATCTTCATTGTATATATTATATTTGTAATTCAACAATAATAAATTTGTGAAGAAGTATATCCTGTCACTAACCTTGTGCGTGTATATTATGTGTGTTTTGTATAGTTTTTAAAAAAAATTTAACACGCTATGCGTGAAGATTTTTAAAATGAGAGCACCGACAATATTAACCCTTAGAGTAGTAGCTTTAGTGTGTGTATAAATATCAAAACAAACACTATTAAAGATATATTATATTATTTCTAGGATTGTCAGGTTGTTAATTATATATGTGTTTCAATTCAGTTCAAGAAAATTAATTAATCAATAACATGAATAAAAAAACGAAATCATGCAAGTTGAAGGAATAAGAATTTACCTGAACTAACAGAAGATATGATTAGAGCAATGGCAGTGAGGCAAACAAGAACAAATTTTGAGGAAACCATTGTTGATTTCTTATTATCGCTTTAAGTAATACTTTACCATGTGAAAAGGTACAAGAATTATATAGGCAATAGTAAGAGAGAACCATTAATGGCTCAATTTGGGGACAAAAATTTAAATTTTTTATCAATTTGTGGTATTTATCTTTGAAATGCAGTATAAATTAGTAAAATTTTTAAATTTTTGCCAAAAATTAGAAAAAAAACCCCAATTTGCAATGTCAATGGTTGAGATTATTACCATTAAACGAAAAATCTTGTAATTAAGTAAATTAATGTTGACTATATTAATTATATGTTTTTTCTTTTTTAGTTTTTTGATGGTACGCAATAATGTGCAATGGATTAAACTCATATGTAATTTCATAGGCATATATATTTTTCGCAAAGATTTCAGTCAATGGATTCCCTTTCCCACCCCTTTTTTTATGATGTTATAAGAGAATCTCGAATGATATTTTTTACTCAATATTTTTGTACTCTTTCTCTTGCTAATTGTACTATATTTTAACTTTATTAATAATTTAAGTGAATTTGACTGTCTTTAATTTAAAATAATTATATATTTTTCACTATCAATATTAATTTAAAAAACTATTCAATTATTCATCTATGATAAAAATTTAATAATTTCAATGCTATGATTTAATAGTTCTTAATATTATAATCTCTCAGGATTATTTATCACTTCACTAATTTATTATGTTGTTTTATTTTGTATTTAACTTATATTGGCAAAATTTTATTAAAAATAGTTATATTTATTTGCATAATTTAATTATGCAACATATATTTTTAATTTTTAATTGTATAATGCTTTTAAGTATTTATAAATAAGATATTTACATTTTTAAAAAAATCATTAATGGTAAATTTAATTTTAATTTTTTTAATCAAGTTTTTAATAAAAATCATACGATATAATACTAAAAATATTATATGTATTGCCAAAATGAATATAAAATTAAATAAATAAAAAGAATACTTCATATATATTAATTTTTTTAAAAAAATAGAATTAATTAAGTTGATAGAAATTGAATTTTTCAAAAAATTAATACATATAAAGTTTTTAATACATATAAAAAATTTTCAATGCATATAATATTTTTAGTATTATATCTTATCATTTTATTAAAAGAAAAGAATTGAATGAATAAAATTGAAATTAAATTTATCGTCATTTTATTTGTAAAAATGTAAATATTATATGTACAAACACGTAAAAGCATTAAACAATTAAAAATTAAAAGTATATATTGCAAAATTATTTTAGAAAATAAATATACCTATTTTTAATCAAAATTTTAACAATATAAGTTGAACATACAATAAAATAACATGATAAATTAATAAAATTATAAATAATTCTCAGTAATTATAATATAAAAACTATTAAATATTGAAGTTATTAGATTTTTATATATGAATAATTAAATAATTTTTTAAATTAAATAATAATTGTTGGGAAAGGTACACAATCATTTGAAATTTATAGTAATCAATTCATTTAAATTATCAATAAAGTGAAAGTGGAGTGCAATTATTAGTAAAAAAAATGTAAAAATTTCTACTGTTTTTTCTATTTTAAGGAGTATTATTACTATTGTAAAAAGTATTTTATATTAAAAAAATAATGAAACTTTTAGGTCCAATAAATTTTTAAATTTTGAATTTTTTATTTTATTTTTCATATAAAATTAATAATTTTACTTTTATTATATTAATTAAAGTTACAAAAAGCCAATAGAAAAATATAAATAATAATAAAATGAATACAAATTTATACGTTAAGTAGAATAAAAGGTGAGATTTGACAATATATAGAGCCAAACCGCTTTTTTATTTCAAATTTAAAGAATAAAGAGTTCATTATAATTTTATTTTTGAATAAATGCATAAATAGCATTTGAACTATTTTTTCTTTACAATAAAGTGTATATAAACTGACTCAACTTTTACTGATTGAAAAAAAAGCATCTATATAAAAAATTTTATTTTTTCTTAAAAATCTCAAAAAAATGCAATCATAATTAAATTCTGTAGTTTAAAAATTCAATCAATTATTTAAAATAACAAATTAGCGTAAAAGATTTAGGACAAATTAATTAGGTAATACATAAACATTAATAGCCTATAGAAATTTCCATTTTCCTTCTTTCTCTACAGATTTTTTATCAAATACTTTCGTTTTTGGCATTCGCCAATAATCTTTTAAATCAATAATAGTCTCTTGTTGTTCTTTTCTATTCTAATTTATTTTCTTTTATTTCTTTGCATCCAATGAAGATGGATTTTAAATTTTTTTTATTGAAAATTTGAATCTTTCTTTGTGGAATTTTTAATCTCTTTATGAGATTTTAGTGGTAATCCTTTGTAAAGTATATAGTTATTTCCATTGTAAAATTTTTGTTAATATTTGTGCAATTGTGCTCAATCAAATATCATAAAGTTGATTTATGGCAAGTCGGAACCATAGAGTAGGACATAAAGATTATCAAACAGATTATTAAGTTATAAATCAAAATAGTTTTGTTAATACAATTGAACAATAGTAACAAATGATTTCACATTTTCATTATAAGTTTATTTTGATATTTTTTGATTGTACATTATTTATATTATTTATTCATTAAAATATGTATTTATATAAATATAATTAGAACCGTTAAATTACTACTAATATGTGTATTTATATAAATATGTGTATTTATATAAATATAATTAGAACCGTTAGATTACTACTAATTTAATTATAAACAATTGATATATTTATAGATATTGGTACACCAAAATAATCAATGGTCATAACCAAGAAAAAATAAATTTAACGACTCTAATTTCATTTGCATAGATATAAATATTTGCACTGTAGTAAGAGCCATCTGTAATATTCAATGAATGAAAAATTCTATCTTTTCTCTTAAAAAAACCTAAAATTTTTCCTTATTGGATTATTTTTCCATCAAGGGTTGCAGCAACGAATTGGAGGGCCAGGGAGTTGATGGCACATTTACCCTTCTTGAACCTTTTAGCGACGCAGTCGACATTATTTGGTAATAGGGAAAGGTCCAATTTAGAACCTGAGTTTTTAACCTATGAGCACATTGGATCCTGTGTTTTTTTTTTTGCACAATAGAAACTTTTATTTTGAAAATCTAGGTATATTTAATTTTTACTGAGTATAATTAAATTATATAACTTTTTTTTAGTACAATTGAATCTTATAAATTAATAGAAAACTAATTTTAACGGATACTAACAAATAAAATTGATATTTTTTTTAGAAATATATATATAATCTAATTATTAAATTTTAAAAGTTTTAAACCTATAAAATAATTTTTTAAAAATTTTTCTTAACTTTTTAAACAATTTATAAAAACTAAACTAAAATTAATTTTTTGATAGAAATAAAGGGCTACAATAAAAAAAAGTATGAAAATATTTAGAGGGGTCAATTCTATTATTTGATAATTTATTTAAAAATTTTAGAGGTAATTTTAATAATTTAAAAAAAAAATTGGGGATAACTTTTTTTTCCCGCTAGATGTGACTGAAAATAAGAGAATAAACATATTTAAAAGCTGATGGAGAAAGGCCTTGTGTTCTTCATATTATTAGTTGATTTTATGGAAAACGTATTTTTTCCACCTTTAAAATTTTTTAAAAAATATAAATTAATTGATAAAACAATTCATTAAAGAATTGCTTTTTCTTGGGCACGAAAAGATTATTATTACTATTTTATAGAGGAATAAACGTGATATATATTTAAATTAACAAATATTTTAGTCTAGGGTTAAGTTGAAATTATTTAAATGAGTGTCAAAATTCAAATCTTATCAATCTCTCGTTCCAAAATAAAAAAGCATTTGAAACAAATTAATTTTCTTTAAATCTGTATGAATAGAATCTAATAAAAAACAATAAATGATATTTAAGTTGATTAATACCCCTTCTGTTCCTAAATAATTGTCGTTTAAGGTTTCTGCACATAGATTAAGAAATGTATTTAATATATATATAAAATACTATACTACCATTATAATATTTATTAGCTTTATATAGAGTTTCAAAATGAGTAGATATTTATTCAATTAATTCTCTTATATTAAATAAGGGTGAAATAGGAAAAAAAAGTAGTTAATATGCATTGGTAACTTAAAACGACAATTATTTAGGAACAAAATTAGACTTCTAAAATAACAATTATTTAGGAACAGAGGGAGTATAACCCTATACAATTGAGGAAATAAATTTATGGCAAAATGTTGTTGAAGGGAAAAAAATTAGGGTTAATATGTATGAGAGGGTTTTAAACTTTAGTTTTGTTTTAATTCAATTATTAAACTTTAGTTTTGTTTTAATTCAATTATTAAACTTTAGGCTTTTGCTATGATGCAAATGTATGTATCTTTTTTTAGAGTTATTCTACAATACAAACATTTGTATCTATATAAATGCAATTAGAATCATTATATTACTACCAATTTAATTATAACAATTGATATATTTTATAGGTATTGGTATACAAAAATGATAAAATGGTTATAAATAAAAATGAATCAAACAGCTATAATTTTATTTGTATAGATACAAATGTTTGTACTATAACAAGAGCCATTTTTTAGATATCAAACTTCTATTTAGTTTTACAGTAGTCACCAAAAAAAATTTTTGTACCCGAACAATCAACAATTACTATTCCAATCCAAAATTGAAGATTTTTTTTTGCAAATAAGTATTTATTTTCTATACATTTATATAAAATAAGGAAAAATTTGGAGATCATTTTGATTTTACCTAGCAAGAGCAAACTCATTAAGAGTGGTATCTGAGCCTAGGAAAATATAAATTTCTAAACTTTTTGTAATATTTGGACTAAATTGAATAGATAAAGAGATTAAGGAGTTAAAATATTTTTAAAGAGAAATTTAAAGGACTAAACATTTTTCACAGTACTTTTTTTGAAACAAAATCAAAATTTAATTAAAAAAAATAAAATTTTAGTACCCAAACTATAATAAGTGTAAAGTTGAGTGACTATCAATACATTTAACCTAAAAAGTTATATTATGATTAAGGAGAAGAAAACCTAAATGACCCAGAAACAGCTTGGCTAAGGTTATAAGTTGTATTATCAGTTAGGCCAAAAGTGCAAATTGGTTCCCACATTTTTCTCTAATTTTACAGTAGACCTTTTCGTTTTTTTAGTCAAATTGGAACTTTTCTTTTATAAAATTAGACTATATTGAATATTTGGTGAGTATTATCAAGTTCTATGATCTTTTTAGTACAATTAAATCCTATAAATTAATAAAAAATTAATTTTAACGATTAACTAACAAATAAAATTACTAATTTTTTGAAAAAATATATATAACCTAATTATAACGTTTTTAAACCTATAGAATAATTTTTTTAATTTTTTCTTGCATTTTGAAAACTTTACAATAAAGTGATTTAAATTCAAAAAAATGACCAATTTTATTTGTTAGTATAAATTGTAAATTGATAAATGATCTAAAATTTAATTTTAATAGTTGAATAAAAAAAATTTATTCATCAATTATTATCTAGGCTTAAAAATTTTAGTTGATGAATGAAATTTAAAATTTTTTATTCAACCATTATAATCAAAATTTGGGTTAATTATCAATTTGCTATTTATATTAACAAATAAAATTGGTCATTTTTTGAAATAAATATCATTTAATGATAAAATTTTTAAAATTTAAGAAAAAATTTAAAATTTTTTTTTATAGGTTTAAAAACTTTTAAAATATTATATATATATATATATATATATTTAAAAAAATTATCAACTTTATTTATTAGCTAACCATTAAAATTAATTTTTTATTAATTTATAAGACTTAATTGTGCTAAAAAAAATTATAGGACTTAATTATATTTATCAAAAGTCCAATATGATCTAATTTTATAAAGAGTAAATTTTAATTTGGCTCAAAAAAAATAAAAAATGACTTTTACTATGTTGCAAATATTTGTATTTATGTAAATGAAATTAGAGTCATTAAATTTATTTTTATTTAATTATAATCATTAATAATTTTTGTGTACCAATACCTATAAAATATATTAATAGTTATAATTAAATTAGTGGTAATCTAATTATTCTAATTACATTTGTATAAGACCCCACTATTTGGTTCAAGTGATTAAAAGAATATTCATAACCCTTAAGGTCATGGTTCAAGTAATAGGAACGTAGTTTCTGGATATTTAAATGTTGAGCTATCCATCTAGGGCTGAGTAGTTTCAGTCACGAGATCGACTCCATTTAAAAGTTTAGGATTCAGATCTCCCTCCTCTTTCACTTTATGAAAATTGTAGTTAAAAAAAATTACATTTATATAAATATACATATTTATATTATAAAATAACTAAAAAATATCCAATGTAAAATGAGGATAAAATTTGAGGATCCAATTTACACGAATCAGCTACTATTAACAGTTGCCTAGTAGGCTAGTACTAGTTTATTATTACTTAAATTAAATTTATTGCAACATATTTAAAGATTTACCTATATTAAAGTATTATATCTTAGTACTAATGTAGATTGATCATTGAATTCATTAGTTACTATTGGTAGTTGTCTAGTACTAGTCCCATCATTACTTAAATTAAATTTACTGCAACGTATTTAAAGATTTACCTACATTCAAATATTATATTTTAGTAATAATATATGGCCAAATACACAATTTTACCCTGAATTTTTCTTAATTACCTTCTAGCATTTTTTAACTTTTATTATATTTTATTTAACCTTTAAACTTTTTTTTTGAACTTATCTAATTCTATAATTTAATAATATAAAATTAAAGTATTTTTTAAATCAATATTGAAATGGATGAAAAATAACTTATAAAAACTAAAATAGTGTTTAATAAAAAAGAGAATATAATTAAAATTAAAGTTTTTTTAACTTTTTTGATATTTATTTTTAATTTTATTTATATTATTTAAAGCTAATTTTAGCATTATATATGTTTAAAATTATTTGAAATTAATTTTCTATTTCTTTTGATATTGAATAAGTTAAACAGAATAAAAAATATAAACTAAAAAGTGAAAAAAATAAAAATAAAAATTTAAAAATTAAATAAAAAATAATAAAAATTGAAAAACGTAAAAGATTAAAAGTATAAAATTCAGGAGTAAAACTATGCATTCAGCCTAGAATTATTGATCAATGAATTTATCAGTTACTATTGATATTGGGCTAGTGCTAGTTCCATTGTTACCCAAATTAAATTTATTGATAATTACTAACGACTGACACATTCAATTAATACTAATCTGACTATTTTTCTTATTTTAAATTGGTTGAATTAGTACTAATAATTAACCTATCCCATTAATACTATGTTGAATATAACTCAAATTGAATTAATAATTCAATAAATTGTTATTAATAATTTATTTTTTTAATTATTATTAATTTGATAATTGTTGCTCAAGTTGAAATAATTAGTTAATACAAATAATTAATTTTTTTGAAATAAATAAGTAATTAATTTGTTCATTAGTACTAAAATTGAATTGATCAACTTTACTAATTTGATTAAATTAATCACTTAATATTATTTGGATTTAAATATCAATCAAACTATGTTTTAGTTTAGTATTTTCTAAAAAATTTAAATTAATCACTTAATATTAATTGGATTTAAATATCAATCGCTCAAGCTCGTGTGAAGTCCGTTCCAGGCAGAGTTGCCCCGAAGCTTGCAGAAGCTCTGGCTATCAGAGAAGCACTTAGTTGGGTGAAGGAGCTGCATGCATTTAGACAATGTCGTAGACATGACATTTGCAATAATTCTCATGATGCAACTCATGCAGGTCTGATTTCTTTTGATTGTATGTCTCTGTTATCTTCTTTCCGTAATGCTACTTTAGCATTTGTCAAGCGTTCAGCGAACCAAGCTGCCCATAGGCTAGCAAATGAAGCTGGTTCTGTTCTTGATTCCTGCGTTTGATGCCATAGACCTCCTCTGTTATTGTTTGACATTTTAGTTCATGATTCCCAGCAATGAAATTTCTCCATTTTATGTCAATACATATATATCAATCAAACTATGATTTAGCTAAAATTTATGGCTATCTATTGCTTTAGCATTATTTTTTTTCTTTATTTTAAAAAAGTAATGCTAAAGCAATAGAATATAGCCACGGCAATTTAAAAATATTTAAATTAATTATTAAAAATATAAAAATTTAGTAATATAATTGGTCAAATCCCAAAATGTCATAGTAATTAACCCTAGAAAGGGTGCTTGGCGTATTTATTTGTAGCTAGCTATAACTGTTCCAATGGGTACAAAATAATGACTGTGTAAGATAACTATTCATGAACAACTAGTGTCCATTTAAACATAATTACTTAATTATATTTATATATTCAACTTAATTTAATTTGAATTAAATTAATAACTATATATTTTATACATTTTTATAATGTTAACTTTTTTTTTTATATGTTTCACAAGAACCTCAAGTGACAAAAAGTGTGAACATCAAGTTGAGTAGTAGGATTCAAAACCACAAACACATTCATAATCTCAAATAAATTACAAATCATATCCATGTAGAAAATAAATGATACAAATATGCTCCATATAAGAATCAAACATAAAACCTCACTTTTGGGGTCTCAGCGCATTAATCAATTGAGCTGCGCCTCAATGGAAACTTTTTTTTAAGTTTATGCAAATTTACTATATTTTTCATATATTAGTATTGTTTTCATATTTTAATATTTATATGTATTAAAAACATTTTTTTTAAAGAAAGTGCTATAAATACATTATTATATATTTTCATTTACATTTAATTATATCATTTTCAATGATCAATATTTATAAATAAAAAAATATTTTTATAAAATTAATAAATATTTAGTTTAATACATATCTCATATATTATAATTTGAACATATAAATAATAAGTAACAATGAATGTAATATTTTAATTTTAAAAAAAATTAAATGGTAGTCAATAAATATATAAAAACAACAATTGTAAAATAATTTTATCAAACATTTAATATTAATCAACTACTAACAATAATTATTAGCTAATAGTTACTAACTATCAACAATAGTTTAACCAAATAAATTCATATTTATACTTCTTTAACAATAAGTGATATATAATAAAATATTTTTATTTTTTAGTTAATGAAAAATTAATGAATATATAATTAACTAATAGACATTGGAAATCCATTTATATATACACCACACCAAGACAAACCAAGTAAGACAAGTTCAAAATGACAATTGAAAACAACATAAATACAAATTACATTCCTAGAAAATCATTCAAGGATTAAAAAATTTTGGAAAATGAAATGGAATGCAAGTGGAAACTAAATGTCATATTTGAAGGGAGTGCTGATGAAAATTATGTCAATTGCAAGAAGAAAAAGAAGAGAAATGAGAGGAGGTAGGTGGATAGAGAGAAAAGCTTAGATAGATAAGAGAGTTAAGTATATAAATTTTGGTAAGTCGAGTAGAGATGATTGAGTTTGGTGTTGTTTCAATATGAGACAGATAGGCATGATTTCCTTCACAAAAAATATACCTACTTTCTCTTCTCTATCTCACCCACACTTTCAACCTACCCTTCTCTTCTCTTCTTGACCTATATTTATGATTGCGCCTCTTTCTTTCTTTTTTCACCTTTTTTTTTGGTACAAAAAAAGTGGCTTTTTTTTTTGGTATATTAATATCTGCACACAAAAGAGGTTCTGCTTCAAAAGAAAAGAAAGGCAAAACTTATTGGTTGCCATTCAGTTCAAGAAACATGATATCCATTGCCTCTCTTGAACCACCTAAACAAGACCTTTCTTCTTCTTCTTCTTCTTCTGAAAAACAAGACCCTTCATCATGTTCTTCTGAAACTCATATTTTCAGGTCTAAATTGCCTGATATTTACATCTCTAATCACCTTCCTCTCCACACTTACTGCTTTGAGAACCTCCCCAGTGTGTCAGATAAACCATGCTTGATTTCAGGTTCTACAGGCAAAATCTATTCTTTCGCCGAAACCCATCTCCTATGTCAAAAAACAGCTGTTGGATTATCCAATTTGGGCATCAAGAAAGGCGATGTGATCATGATCCTCCTCCAGAACTGCCCTGAATTCGTCTTCAGTTTCATGGGTGCTTCCATGATTGGTGCAGTAGCCACAACTGCGAATCCATTTTACACCTCAAATGAAATTTTTAAACAACTTCATTCTTCGCAAGCGAAATTTATCATTACACAAGCTCTATACGTAGACAAGCTCAGAGAGACTGACCAACCAAAACTTGGTCAAGATTTCAAAGTGATAACCGTTGATGAGCCACCAGAAAACTGTCTGCATTTCTCAGTGCTTTCTGAGGCAAACGAGACAGAACTTTCTGAGGTTAATACCGATCCTGACGATCCTGTAGCATTACCATTCTCATCAGGGACTACAGGGTTACCAAAAGGAGTGATATTAACTCACAAAAGCTTGATAACAAGTGTGGCACAACAAGTGGACGGAGAGAATCCGAACTTGTACTTAAAACAAGAAGATGTTGTGCTGTGTGTTTTGCCTTTATTTCACATATATTCACTGAACAGTGTGCTGCTATGCTCGCTGAGAGCTGGAGCCGCAGTTTTATTGATGCAAAAGTTTGAGATAAGAGCTTTGTTAGAGCTAATTCAGAAGCATAAGGTGTCGGTAGCTGCGGTAGTGCCGCCACTGGTTTTGGCGTTAGCCAAGAACCCAATGGTGGCGGAGTTTAACCTGAGTTCTATCAGAGTGGTGCTGTCTGGGGCGGCACCACTGGGGAAGGAGCTGGAAGATGCTCTCAGGAGTAGGTTGCCTCAGGCTATACTGGGACAGGTTAGTAACAAATATTGAAGCCTAGCCTCTCAAAATTTATCATCCTCATTTTTTATAAATCATTTGATATTTTTATCTTAATCTCTTCATTAAAAGAATTTCATGGTTTGAACATGAATTTCATTTAAAACAGAAACTCATTGTCACAACTGCAATGGTAGAGGACCCAGATGGTTGTATTATATAGAATGGGTTCCACAGGTGACAGGCTGCCTGATCAACTACACACTTCCTTTCATTGTTCATATCGAAAATTTGTAGCATGTGTTGTGTTACGTGCACCTTTCTCATCCTCTTGTGATAGTTGAGCCAAATATTTCATTAATTTCTTTTGGAAGTATGTGCTATTGGGCAATCACCTGAAAAAGGAACTATTTAATAAAATCACGATCCGTAATAGTGCTGTTCACATTATGGGTGGCAACACTAATTTTTTTTAAATTGGGAGGTTATATGATTTTAATATTGATAGACTATACAATATCGAACAATCTTTTTCTTTTAAATCAACGACAGTAGGAATCAAACTCTATATTTTTTTAATCTTATTAATAATATGGTCATGATAAAATTTTGGCTAATTGCTATCTTTTTTTTCAACCGGGAAACTCTTTCAGCATATGTTTTTATCATATATGAGATTTGAACTTAAAATCTTAATTAAAGGAATCCAAGTTTCTTAGCACTTGTAGATATGTCTTCTAATAATGGAGATAGTGTTTATTATTGCAAATATCCCAGAAACATTGCATTTTTCAATATTAAAATGATACACCAATCTTTTGAGGACTTTGTGCATTGAAGTATTAAACTAAATTTGCATCATTTAACATTTTTATTAAAAAAAATATAAAGTTAATATTAAAAAGTAATGAATTTTATTTTTTATAAATTTATTTATAGTTTCTATTTATTAAACTTATTTAGTGAGTATATTTGAATTGCTTTATTTTATTTATATTTTAGAATAATAAAATTAAACATATATTAATTTACAAACTGCGTGAATCCACTTCAATTTATCCTAAATGGCAAACTAATCTACAGAAAGAGTTGATCATCATGATAAAATTCATGAGAATGTTATTGGTAAAAAGGAAAGCTTAAAGAAAGGCCACAAACTATGCATTGTTTTTTTTAATCTTGTACGAACCCAAAGACAAATGATATTATCTGAGCCCACAGAAGAGAGATTTGATTATTGTCATCTGCCTTGAGCAGGGATATGGGATGACAGAGGCAGGGCCAGTCCTATCAATGTGCTCAGGATTTGCAAAGCAACCTTTGCAAACAAAGTCAGGTTCATGTGGCACTGTGGTCAGAAATGCTGAGCTCAAGATCATCGACCCTGAAACCGGTTGCTCTCTTGGCTATAACCAGCCTGGTGAAATCTGCATCCGAGGAGCTCAAATTATGAAAGGTGCCACTCTGAAATTTTGACCTTTCTTGTTTGTTACACACAATTGTTGCTTAAAATTGTGTTTACACACAAATTACAGGATATTTAAACAATCCGGAGGCCACAGCAAACACTATTGACGTTGAAGGATGGCTTCACACTGGAGACATTGGTTATGTGGACGATGATAATGAGATTTTCATTGTTGATAGAGTCAAGGAAATCATCAAGTTCAAAGGATTCCAGGCATGTGCCCTTGCCCCTGCTACCTTTTTTCTATTGTTTCCTTGTTTGATTCGATATCGAACTCAACATTCAGAATGCTGACTTATAAATTGTAGTACAGAAGTCATGGAATCAATTCCTGATACCCTCCTCTTCGAAAATTTCCAATGTATAAAGCTGTGTCTATATATACACATATATTACTTTGTTTTCAGGTGCCACCAGCAGAACTCGAGGGCCTACTCCTGAACCACCCATCAATTGCAGATGCAGCCGTTGTCCCGTAAGTTACACTCTGAAAAGTTAGTAATTGCCTACAAAAGATATGGCACAAGCACAAAGGCTGTAGAAAGTTATCTAACTTGTGTATGTGTGTATCATCATTATTAGGCAAAAAGATGAAGTTGCCGGTGAAGTTCCTGTTGCATTTGTCGTTCGGTCAAATGAGCGGTCAAATGATTTTGAACTCAGTGAAGAGACAGTAAAAGAACACATAGCAAAACAGGTACTAATGCAATTCTTATGCCCGTACTCATTTATTCTTTTTTGTTAGTAACCTATGAGAAGTTTTGTTAAATTGGCTTATATAGCATACAACTCCATGAAGCAATCTATGCAAAGTGAATGCACAATCCAACTGATAGGATTTACCTAGTTCGATTTGGATTATTCAATGCCTTGTGGCTATCAGATATCGGTAATAATAATAAAAAAGTGAATGCACAATCCTATTGATAGATCCCTTAACATGGAAAAAGGTGACTTGGTTTCAATTGTTTAGACATGAAAATTTTAATTTCAGAATTGCAATGTCACATCTTCTATTTTGGTAATGTGTCATATTTTGCTTGAGAACAGGTGGTATTCTACAAGAAACTGCACAAAGTGTACTTTGTTCATGCAATTCCAAAGTCTCCCTCAGGAAAGATACTAAGAAAAGATCTAAGAGCCAAGCTAGCCGCTGCCTCCCCATTGTCTTAAAATTTTTTTGCCACTAATTCTCCTTTTAAGTCAAGCATGAAACTGTGGCTGTCCGATGAAAAAAAAAAAAAAATTGTGTGAAGATCCTTTCCTAAATTTTATCAAGTTCTTTCCTCTTCTTGTTTTGTTTCTTATTCTCTTTGCATTGATGTAACTCTTCTGTTTTTACATTTGATGTTGACTTGATATGAAATTCTTAATGATGGTGAATTATACACATGTTGGAGAATTACCATTGTCCGAGTTATACTTTTTGTTTACATCAAAAAGAACCAAAGTATTTCACGATGAAATATTGCTTGTAAATGATCATTTTCAACACAAAATTAAAAATAAGTACAACCCTAAATGACATCGTGTCAAAGGTTGACACAACAATTTATATATACATAAACAAAATAGCTAGATATAATTTTAAGAAACTAACACTTGTGTTTATATAATATTAGAAATATACAAACTCAATATAAAGTCTACAATTTTATATTCTATTTAATGTTTTCAATGTAATATAGCATATACATTTTTATTTTTAGATATACGTATAATTGTTATTATATAGAGCCAAATTTTCTTAAAATGTGACTTAAAAGAATTATAATTTATCATTGAGGAGTGTATTTTTATACATAATTCATTCAAATGATCAAATAGAGGTTATCTGTATATAAAATATAACTACAAACAGATTTTACTGTATATATATATTTTGAAGAAGGAATTTGAATTTGACAGTTAGCATAACCAATTTCATGAAATACAGAATTCCAAATAATTTCACACAATTTTGAACTTGTCGACAAAAGTTAGCGGCAAAATGAGCATTTATTAAATTTGTTCAAAACAAAGCCAACTTAAAAAGTATAACTATTAAAGATCTTGCTATGCTAGTGAACATTATCAATAATCAATATATGAGTATTCCAGAGGACGACAATCTGCTGTTGATATGGCAAAACTTTAGCCAACCATCAGGAATTAACTTCTTAAGAATTTCAAGTTTAATTTTTATGTTCATCATATGTCATAAATTCAGGAATTAGTTGAACAACCACACCCTACATGACTTCCCAATTCCAAATCTAGCATAAAAGCAGGGCAATGCAATAAGTACTGCTTAAAAAGAAGGACGATAATGAATACCATAAAAATAAACAAACAAATAGGATTCAGAAATGGTTATGTCATATCCTTATTCAATTGATTTTGAAACATCATTAATACATGGATCTTCGTTAAAATCACCAATCATGCATTTGGGATTGAAACAGCATGATAAAGAGAGACATGGATTGCCTTAACACAGTAACCACATACAGATGATTAACATTGCAAATGAAAAGAGTACCAAACTCCTAGTGATGATGATCCTGGACATAGCGTAGACCACAATACTTGCAGACAGCTGGCTCCTTCAAGTCAAGGCATATGAACTCAATTGGATGCCCAAGTGCAGGGTTAGTGTCTGCAGCAAGAAACATCCTCTTTTAACCTCTAATAAATAAAAACTACCTTGTTTGATAGTGTAACAAACAACCACAACTAACCTCCTTCACATGCAACAATTCTGCCTTCAACCTTGATGGGAGGAATTTCATTGATCAACTCCATTGGGGATTTCTTGCTAGTATCCTGCAAAAGAAAAAGAAAAAGCAATCTTGGTTACTTGAGTTTTGACCTCTTTAATGCGGATCACCTGAGTGGAAATCAAAGGAAAACTGAATTGAAAATCATCTTACATGTAAAAACTATTTCACCAGCTGAGTAAGCATACTGCAGATAGCATGATAATTAAACAAACAACTGCCCTACCGACAAAAGGCCGTAGACACACAACATCTAACATATATAAACCACTCAGCTTACCTAATAACTGCAAATAAAAAGAGAAAGTGAGAGGAGGGGAAAAGTAATCTATAGGTTATTATTTTAAAGATTTTCTATAAAACTAAAACACAGTCAATGAACACAATCATCTGAAAAGGGAAAGTCAATTAACTAGAAACTCCAATGATGATCTAAAACTGAAACAGCATACTTAGTTCTAAAACAGTCAAAAGGATCTAAATCGTAATGAATATTACATTAGGTATCAAGCAAGTGAATGCAATTACATTTCAAAACTTCAAAGTGTTGGTATTTATCCTAAAATTCCAGACCTATGATCAAATGCTTATATTATATAACTTACAAGTTACAACTGATTGGAGATAACTAGGGTTGTATACAGAAAAGCTATTTGAGTTATTAGGATTCAAGTTTCAAAATATTCAAATTTCAATCGACATAAATTGACTCAGTTTCAAACTACAAAAATTCCAAATTAAGGAGTTGATCAGAGTTACAGCACAACAATACTTGAGCAACACCAATTCAATGAATCGACTCAATTGCACGCTTACACATAGTTGATAGGGAATTAAGCAATAACCCATTGACTTCCAAGTTCCAACCAATATGAAACTAGATCAACAGGAAGACTTTGGTCATTTTATGCATCATTATCATAGAGAACACAAAGCAGCCTTCACAAGGAAGGCAATATCTGCATCATGTGCAAGGAAAGATGCTCTCGCGAGACAGCACAACGGCGCACACATATTTATAATTAAAAAAAAATTGCCAAACAAGCAAAACACTCAACATTGGAACAGCAAACTGGAATCTCTAAAACAATGAAGCGAAAACCGCAAATAAATTAACTTTGGACAGCCATAAAATCTAAATCCAAATCCAAACGTTTCATTCCGACGATCACATTAGCTACCATTTGATTAATTTATTAGAAATGTAAACCACAATTTCAATTCCATGCTACTTCATATGGAATCAAACGCTAAATATTACCGATTCTACAGTTTCAGTCCAATAAAAAAAAATCAATTACCTGCATCCATTTAGCAGTGTGGTTGCCAATTTGGCTGGTAACGAGGCTGAAATTTCTGGTGGTTAAACCCGAATTTGACGATCTCGTTAGGGTTCTTATCAAACTCGATGCCATCCTTTTTTTTTTTTTTGTTCTTTTCGTTTCCTGCAATTTTTTTTTGGGTTAAAACAAAAGGAAAATAGAATAGAAATAGACAAAGGTTAGCCGGCCTATTGAGACATTACCACTAAATGGGCCTTCTTATGTAGTTGTATCATTTCCGCAAAAAATATGTTTTTTATAAAAATTATATTTTTTAATTTATTTTTTACAACTTATATATATATATATATATATATATATATATATATATATGTATGAATAGAGGAAAAATATTTTGATAAATTTAAAATTGATGAAGATAA